>JAVCKT010021722.1:0-31349 GCA_032273925.1 Rhynchotus rufescens
GTTAACTGAATCAATACTGAATTACCTGTGGAAAGAAAGCGCCAAATGAGTGAGCTGACCTTTTCTCATTAACACTGTTTTCCAACCTTAGAAGGGAATACAAGTGATATAAACATATGCATCAAAAATCCAGTTAGAAACAACTGAAATAATTGGGACTTTCATAAACAAAAGAATCCTTGAATTATTACAAGTAGATACATTTTTATCAATTGAAAATTCAACAGATTAATGCTTAGGAAAGCTTACTCGAATGAAGAAAAGATGGGGTTACAACATAGTTCATTCAACCCTCCATTTTAGCTACCATCAATCCCCACAAACCCCAGCTCCTAGCAATGCAATACAGATTTTCCAGCCATCATGTTCTCATGTTTTTACAATAAGTTTTAAAAGTAGAAAGAGAAGCCATATTACAGATGACAAAATTGTCTCATGAGCTTCACAGAAAAGGTCTAGTTTCAGAAATACTTAAGGTTCACTTGAATAGGTTCATAAACGATCATGAAAGGTCTGACCATGTAGCAAGGGCTCACGGTGGCGGTACCCATGCTCTGCTAGGATGTTACAGCCAAGTGCAACACCTCAAGAAACCCAGGTTTACCTCAGTGATTCGGGGTACCCTAAATCCAAAGCTTAGGCAATCCATAGTTCTAAAACCCCATTTTTAAGTGTCCCTGAACAAATTAAAAAGGAGCATGGTTCTGTTCATTTCAGCCAATTAAGTAAGAATGTATCTTATACAGTTAAAATATCTTTTAAATACAGTTAAACTGTATAAGCATAAAAATCAAAGAACAGATTCTTGTGTTTGCTTTATAGGGAGATAAAAATTAAGACAAGTTATTCAAGTGAACCTTGTACTTAAGAAATCCTCAACATCAATTTCAAGATACCTCTATTTTCAAGACACTGTAGAAGACCGAGTTACTAACCTTAGAAAAGATAAAGCAGGACAAATAGTTGTGTGATTTTCTGTCCTTAAAACCACTGCTCTTCCTTATTCTTAGAACTGCTGTTTCTTATTCCTGAGTTTTTAACCCATTCTGAGAGGAGCTTCATTTATTGAAAGAAACATATAGCAAAACGAGGAAATAACTTACAGCATATATGGCAATTCAAATTAAATTTATGTTTGCCAAGAATACCTCTGAAGGGAAACATGCTTGAATAGCTCTGACGTGATTTCTGTCTCTTTGCATATTGCAAAGCTTGGTTGCTGCTTTTAAGAAAGCGATAAGCTGGGAAGTTACCATTCCAGGAATTATGTCCAAGTTAAAGTGGGAGTCAGAAGTATTAGCTGCAATCTCCTGCTAACTCCTAAAGGCATAGGAGTTGGGCAAACAAGCATTTGCTGAAAACTCCACTTATATTCAAACTAATGAATGTCACATCCCCCTGCAATGCCAGAGCTCACAGGAGTCACACACCTGGCAAAGGCATTTTAATTACCCAAAGCACCAGCTGAGCATTTTGAAAACACAAAGCACCACTTCCATTCAGACCAGATCAAAAACTGCAACATCCTTTTCCTGAAGTGTAACAAGTCAGTCATTGAGAATCCATACAACACAAGCAAATAGTTAGGAAGGCAGTTAACAACTCTACGTGTACTGGAAGCTGCACTCCATACGTTCAGGAAAACTCACGCACAGCAGGACATTCGCTTTGGAAGCTACGAAGAGTTTACTGTATAGACATCTCTAAACCTTTCCTTAAAGAACTTGACTATCCGGATGTGCTATGGGAGATGCTGGGTGGACACTGTCTCTGCTGACTCGGCTGTTTCAAGTGATGAGCAAACAGGATTTGGGAATCAGAACGGCAAAGTCTCCAGTCTGAGTTTAGCAAAACACAGGTGCTGCTTGTGCTGATCTATTGAGTTATATCTGCTTGTAGATTTTGAAACCTAGAATTACTTAATCTTACATTCTTTAATCTCATCTGAGAAAGCCTATGCAAAGGAAACAAGAAAAGGGGAAGGATGTTCCTAGTTCTGCTTCTCTCCACAGTACAGAACACAAGATTATAAAAATTCTAGAGTGATGTCTATGGGAATTTAAGTGACATTAACAGACCCTTCCTGGCCTATTGACCATTATTCTTCCCAGACTGCCACCTTAAATATGCAAACTGTTCTTTGCTAGCACTTTTGCATTATTCAGCATGAATCCTTTATAAAAGGAGGAGACTGGCCATTTACTTTCATGCTCTGATGAAGCTCAAAGTATAGAGGTTAAAAATTCAAGAAAACTTGAGGAAAGGTGATAAATCCCAAAAGGAAGTCCAACCCTATATTTTAAACATTGGTGTCCTGTGTCCCACATGGTTTAGTTATACCTACTGTTTTAAACAAAATAATAACTTTCTTACAAACAGATTAATTATTATTTCACTTTTAGGCTGGTTTTCCTTTTTTCTTGGGTGGGCCTTTGTAGCCTTTGGCCTTTCTTCTCAAGGTTCTCCGATCTACAATGGGGACCTCAATCTCTGCTTCCTCCGAGCTGCTGTCGGCAGCTCTCTCTGCCGCCGTCTGCGTGTACTGATCCATCTGCTCAGCAGACTCTTCTGGCTGCTCTTCTGCCTGGTTCTTCTGGCCCTCCTGTCCAGAAGGCTGCTGAGGAGAGACACCCTCATGTTCAACCACCATCAACCCACTCTGACCCACAGCAACGGGGGCCTCCTGAGAATTGTGCCCTGCTTCCTCATTCTGTTCTTCCCCGGAGGAAGCTGTTTTGGGCGACACGTTTTCAGATGCAGATTCTTCTGCTGCTTCGGTCACCACCGAGTTTGGCAGGCCATTGTCCGAGGGTTCATCCCTTGGAGCCGAAGCAGCTGCATTTTCTTCCTTTGATGATTTCTTCTTTTCAGCTTCCTGCTGCTCTTCTTCAGTGCCGTCCTTCTCTAAATGTGGAGTTTCTTCCATCAGCACCTCTGAATTATTTGCATTTAAAACCTTTTTTTGTTTGTTTTTTGAAGCAGGAGAGGAGAAGAGAAGAGACATCAAAAGGACAATTAAATTTAAGATACAGGACATGGAAAACCCTTACGTAGGAACCTCAGAGGAAATTTTGGCATTCAGCAGCTTCCAGGACTACATGCATGGTCAACAAACCGGTCCTCCTCTTTGCCTAAGATACCTTTGCAGATGGCATTTGATATTCAGAGATTGCCTTCTACTTCCAAAATTGTAATTTGGGCTCAGGTACAACATGAATATTCTAAAATTAATCCCAGGGGATTTTTTTTTTTGATAGATATAATTAACATCACTTTACTAGCACAAAGTCCCATCACAATCTGCTTTTACACCATAAAACCAAACCAATAAAGTCTGTATTCTACAGGGGCAGCCTACCAACAATTAATTGCTTGTGCACTTGGTCACAGAAAACTACCACACAAAACCAAATTGTGACTTTTCACACATATCCAACTTATGTAAGGAGAAATAACTGTTTCATTACTGGCAAGGCAAACCAAAGTATCTTTCTCTTAGATACCAGACGCACACACTCCCTGATTCTGCACATTAAAATAAACGTTAATAGTCTGTTTATTAATTGATTTAATATGTCCTGATATTTCTTTTCTTCCCAAAAATTCACAAAGAAGTGACAGGGAAAGGTGTTTGCTATCCATTACTTGACAAAAAAGTGTGCATATAGTGAAGTATACAGAAAAGATAAAAGGTATACACCAAAAAGAAGGACTTAAAATTTGCTGCACCTACCTTATCTGAGACAGTGTCTTCTGAAGATTTTGCTGGAGGTTCAAGGACTAATGGCACGAGCAGGGCTGAGGGTTCTTCTCGACTTTCAGACTGCAGTTTCAATTCAGCACTTAAAGCTTCATTTGCAGTCTCCTCTTCAGCCATAAGTGAAGCCTTACTGCTTTCTTCTGCTACCTCACCATTAAGAGGCTCTGCTGGAATTTCCTGAAAATCACATTTTTAAGTCAAGGTTGTGCCCAGACACTGTTTCCAGACATCAGTGGGTACACTTATCTAAATTTGCAGTTTCACTCAAGAAAGCAGCTAGCTCAGGCACCTAGAAAAGTGTACTAAGAAGACAGAGCTCCATGTAGAGGCTACCCAACTACTTAAACTGCCCAAGAGCTTTCTGTTATCAGTCACACTGCATTTCTCACAAGTAGGCAAGCTGTTCCTTCAAATTGTAGGTTAAAGATTCACACATGGTGTAAGCTCTACTTGTTCACAGATTAGTAGAAACATAAAATTCTGTAGCTTCTGAAGTATATCAGTTATTAGCTCCTTCAATTAAGCCTTTTTTTTTTTTTGTTTTGTTTAGATATATTGGATCAGTTCTTTATCCTATTCCCATTCTCCACAACATCCAAGTGGGACAAATCAATTATAGAAGCTAGAAATTCTCAATAGACAGGCTAGAAATTCACTTCACTGAAGATCCTATGAACTCTAAAAAAAGACAAGTAAGCAAAAGGAAAGTTCCCCTGACACTAGTTCTGCACAGGTTTAGCTTTTAATGTGGGGTTATTAAAGCACTGGCATCTCAATCTAAGAGTCAATAAGATATGGATCAAGGCAGCTAAAGACCACATGTAACAGAAACTGTAGTTTCATATTGAAAACTTGCCATCTACCATCACTGCCACTTGCATATCTCTTGGCTTGAGCCTTGCCTGTCAACACGCAGCTCACCTCCTTCTCGCTCTGTTTCTCAGGGGGTGATGCATGTAACTCTGTTTCTGATGCACACTGATCCTCGTTGTCAACAATCATCTCCTCGTCATTCTCCACTGCATTCTCCTCTGGTTCTTCTGCCAAGTCTTCTGAGTTTTCAGATGTATGGGCAAGCGGTTCCAGCCTGCAGCAGATATTAAGATAGTTATGTAAATTTTTTAAAATAAATACATAACTTTGGTGATCAGCAAGGAAATCACTCTCTCAGGACCAACTTTAAAGTTGATCATATCTTACACTGGGAAAAACAGATTCAAAAATACAACTGCATCTAAGAATGGCTATTGCTTAAAGAGGTGAGAGATTAACTGGACAAAGTTGCTGCAATAACTATAGAGACATCTATTTCACATCCAGTGTGTGTAAACTTCTCTAAATCTGTTATTTGAAAATTAAAAAAACAGTTAATCCACTACATATTTAAAAGCTACAAAGGAGTTAGAAAAGAAGCATCTTCGCATCACCCCATTGCAGGAGCAGTTAAAAATTATGCAGCTTTATAAGCAATTATGTTTACATAACCATTGAAACACCATGACTGAATAATAACCTGAGCTGATTAACACATCCTGGCTGAAGATGCAGCCAGCTACAGATTAAGCTAGCAAACAGCTAAGGATGAAGCTTTGAAGCACCTGGTAAGTAGTGACACCACCTCAAACATTCCAATATTTCTAAAAGGGTAAGTCTTAGGTGCTCTGGAGTAGTTCACTGGAGTAGTATGCACAGATCAAAACAAGGAGATGGATTTGCACAAGGCTGCTTTGCAGTTCCATAGCTGCAGTGTTAGAGGGACAAACGGCTGTCCGAGAGGGAGGCCTTGCAGAGGAGAGTGGCTCTAGGCAGGGGTCACATCCCTGAGGGAAGACCCTGCTCTGTTTGCTGGGGTGCATGGAGGGGGAGCAAACGGCCACGCGGATCCACGTAGCCCTGTTCAGACACCACATTACACTTCTCACTCATAGGAGAAGCGGCCTCATGTTTGATTCCACCTTGCCAGGCCCCAAATACTCCCTTCCAGTGGCAGGGGCCAGGCCTCTCTCACGCTCAAGCAGCCACAAGGCAGAGCGTTTCCCAAGCGGCGGCACCGCGAGGCCCGGCCTGTGCCGAGGGCGCCGCGCAGGCTCCGCGAGCGGCAGGCAACAACCAGCCGGCGGCCACACGAGGAAACCAGCCAGCTGAAACCCCATCAGTTCCGTGAAAATGGGTCAAATTTCTCCAGGGGGAACAAATCACACAAACAGACGTCTGAGGGCTGAGCTACGGGGGGCCTGCGAGTTTGCGCAAGCTGCACTCCAGGTGTTGCAAAGGAGCAGTGCCCGCTACAACCGCGCGGCAACAGGACACCCAGCCTCGTGGCAATTCTGCTTTGGGGCTTTTTCCTTTTTTTTTTTTTTTTTTAAATGAAACTTAATGGAATAAAACTGTAAGGGATTTCCCAGGAAATAATCAGACTCTTTTCACAAATATAAAAATGGTTTTCCTTTCTCAAAAAGACAGATTTTCAATGACAAGGTAGTAGAAGGGTAGAAAAGAAGAAAGAGGAAAAAATGTGCCTGCATTATGTTCACACACCGGAGTGGGGAGGAAGGTGCATTTATTAAAATAACCATACCTTTGCTTTCTGGAAGGATTTCTTGCCTTTTAAGAACTATTGTAACACATACATACCAACATACATACACACACACATACATATAACACATACATACACACACACACACAAACACACTTTCTATTTTTTATTTAATAACAGTACAAATATAAGCCTATTTTTTTCTAGGATATAAGTCTTGGTGTGACAGCTCTACATCAGAATTTATCAAAAGGATTTTTCTTTAAAGGATGACTTCCTGCAACTGTTTTGTTATTAAGTCACAAGCAGTAATGATCCCCAAAACTAAATAGTCAGATTTTACTCAGCTGTACCATAAGATGTCAGAAAGGGACTTTCCTCCAAAGACTGCATGTAACATGGTGGATAAATGTCCATCTATATTATTATAAGGAAGCATGCTGTGTGAATATAGATATTTTTACCTTAACACATTCCTCTCAAACATACTCTCAGTTCTCTCTTTTTTTTCCTGTTCTTTCCAACATCTGTTGAACTTTCAGAAACACCAGATGTCTTGGCACAGCCACTCTTTAGGTGCCATTTCAAATTCCCTTCTCACTCCAGGCTATTTTCAAGCAAACAAGAGTAGGAAAAAGGGAGTGGAAATGCCATATACCACATTGGTGGAGACCCCTGCAGTTTGCGACTGCCTAAACAACAAGGTAATAGTATCAGTATAATGTGAGCTCCTTTACCTGCTTTCCGACACGTGAAGAGCATTTTCCTCATCTCCTCTGGAAATTTCAGGTTCAGATTCCTGGCTATTTTTTCCTATCCTGGGGCGTTTTAAATGGCTGCTTCGTGTCCGAATGGAAACGGGTGTTACAGTAGCCTCTTAGAAGGGAGAAAACATATAAACAATTACGGGTGAAGAAAAGCAGTTTAGGGAAAACTACACACAGAATTTTTCCCCTAATTGTTTCATTAAAGCAAGTGAGTGCAAGAGAAAAGTGAAGTGGCATTTTCCCATGGTACTTATTTTCTGAACACACATATATAGCCTTGTTACCAAGACTTTTTACAATTAATTTTATGAATGGGACCCCAGCATCTTGGAGCTTCCATCTGCTTTGCAGACGAATAATCTAAGTTACAAAGAGCCTGCTAACCTAGTAATTCATAATCACAATACTAATATAAGTAATACTTTTACCTTCAGATGTGCTTGCACGGACATCTAATGATTCTTTGCCTTTTTGAGATTCAGCCTAAAGCAAAAGTAAGACCAATGTTATTTTAAGTATGTTCATCTTCCCTTCTCTGACTGCACCTTTCTGAAATATTATTCTACAGTAACTATGCTACAGAAAACTGAATACAGCTATTCTTAGTTTAAAATACATATATATTCTATATGTTTTTACAAAGTATATACATAATTTTATTATGCATTTTTATATTTTATGTCTCAACAGAGCAGTTTAATTTTTGATCATCTGGTCCCAAGTAGAAGTACTTTTCTTGCACATTACCTCTGATCCCAACACACAAGATGAGACTTCTCCATAACTAGACATTACAGACAATGCTAGCAAGTTTTTTGTAACCAGTATACAGCAGGTGTCCATAAAACTAACTGCCAGATGTCTTTTTTTTTCTTGCTCCTCTTTTTTTGTAGGTACCCCAGAATCCACACCAGAGTAGATGAGAAAACAGATTCATTTTCACGCTTGTACTTTCTATATTTATTTTGATATTCAATAAAATATAGCAATCCACAGGTTATCTTTACAGGAAATAAATAAATAAATGTCAGCCAAAAAAACTCCGGAACTTAGTGGAAAAAGGAACCATTAAATTCAGTAGAGAAATGCATTTGGGGATTTTTTTCCAGATGTCAGGGATGGCAGTGTTCCTCTTTTTTTAACAGTCTACCAGCTTTTGAAGTTTGCAGAACTCTGTACAGACACTGCAGATGCCAGAAAGGAGCTGCCAGCAATCCTAGCAGGTGAGGAAGAACTGAAGCTGTTTGGGAACCCAGTATCTACCATCATCTTCTCGATCATGGCAAAAGACAGGGCTTGAATTCTTAACTTACAACCACAAAAAAACCCTAAGAAGTAATAACATCCCTCTGCTATTTTCTCCAAGTACATCCATGTAAAACTCTGCAACCAAAATACACACTTTTATGAAATGCTTTTGCTGAAATGATCATTAGCACTATCTATCTGAATCTGCAGGTCAGTGATAAAGCTCAAAACAGTCTTACAAATTAAAGACTATCATACCAGTTACAATAAAGTTGCTGCATTCTCATCATTTACATGCTGAAAACATCACTACTTTGCCATCAGTTCTGTTTTGGGAGATGTTAATTTTCTCAACTACAAAACCAGACATTTGATTTAGGCTTTATATTTAAATTTTATATCTAAAGGGATGAAAGCACCGATCCAAACACTATTTCCCATTTTCATGACTCAATATGCCACTGACTTTTATGAGAACGTGGTCATATCTTAATATTACAGATGGTCTGAAACAGAGAAATCCATCTTCCCTACATTTGGAGGTATAAACTATTTGCAAGAACATTCTGTGCAGTCTTGGTACACAAGTGGCATGGAGGAACAGATGCATTATACTCAAACACAAAAAGTATTCTCAGCTGCATACCCATACATAGCTGAAATCAGGCTAAAACTTCAAATACATATAAAAAAATAAGCTGTAATCCTTCTACATGGACAACAAATAACCTTGAATGCAAACTAAACACTTTCCACCATATTCAGCTGTGATGCGAGAGTGCAGTTGTATAAACATTTGTCTTTACTCTCTCCATTCCTGTTCAACAGCTGTTCTGGACAGTTTAATTTCCGAGACAGTTAAATATTCTCCTCCTCTAAGCTGCTTGCCAGCAGCCTAAGTTACTAGACACTGGCAGTTGTGACAGACCCCTTTCATTCAGGGGAATAATTATGGGAAAAACCCAACAAAAGTATATTTTTTTCCCCAAGTTAGTCATCAGTGTTAAGCCATTGCATACATGGAAACAAATATTAAACAAGCATAATATACTGTTTATCAAACATAGCAATCTACTAGAATCATTCATTTCTCAAATTCAGAAATGAGAACTTTGGGGTTTTTTAAACTTTTTAAAAAGTTAAAAATATTTACTGAAGATAAAGAACAGGTAATTAAAGATGAAAGAACAAGACAAGATGCATTACATGATTATAATCATGTAGAATATAATGAGGCTTTTAAGAGATTGAAAACATTCTGTGTACCTACACTTAGCTGTGTTTCTGACTTTGTGTTCTGTTCGTTTGCTTCAGATCCTGCTGATGACAGGAAACACTCCTCTGTCTGGAAGCTCATACTTTCCTTCTGTGAGGCCTCTTCTGTTAAAAGCAGTCAAAATGGTCAGAAAGAAAAAAAGAAAGATTATAGCATCTTTATTAGCCTTTCTGAACATGACCTCACAAAACCTCAGGGCAAATAAAATTTCTCTGTTACTTTCCACGAGCAACATTCAAGAGAGCCCCTGCAGAAAAAACTGCCTACAGAAAAACTCTTACAGTGCCATAACATAACAAAATAAAGCATCCATACCTGTAATTTTGAGCTTCTCCCTTTGCAATACGGTGGTTATAGGGGTCCGCTGGAACCAGTGTCCTGCTCCCTCCACTTCCCATAAGAGGTCATGGTCCCCAGGGTACTTCTCAAAGTAGCGCTTACAAGCTGGAAAAAAAAAAAAAAAGGAATAAAAGTCCTGCTTTTACAATATAAAAGTTTATCTGGAGTAAGTTAAATTGAAAGCTTCCATCATACACATAAGCCACCAGAAACTGAGCCAGTGCACAAAGGGTCCAGCCTGAATAATGATAACACTGCTATCCCTTCACTGTCTTTCTCACTAAATCCTTCCCCTAGATTTAAGTACCTTCCACTGTTACATTAAACTGCAAACAAAAAAGGATGCTACCGTTTTCCTTGTTTTTCCCCTGAGCATCCATTTGGGGCTTTTACAACTTCACTAGTTCCTGTCTGTGCCAATCACAGGACCAAACTGGTCTTGAGGTTGGAAGGGTTCTCAGGTAGAACATGCAGTTAAGGGATCTTGTCAACTTAGCATCTCCTAAGCCCTTGTTAAAAGCACTCTTTGGGAATGCAAGCACATTGCCATTGAATGGCATTTATTATCATCCACTTATCATTCACTTTTGAAACATCTTCTCTGCTATCCCTTCCCCTTTTTGCTCCCACTGCATGTGGCAAACACACACATGGAAAAGCTTGTTAGGATGCTACTTTGTAGGGGGTCCTAGGAAAACTGTCTCTTTTCAATTGATTCTCTATTGAGGCATAACTTCTGCAGACAAGATCTTGATATATATCACTCCTTGGCCAGGGAAATTCATTAGTCATTAATTGTGCTTGGGACAGTTAGCTGGCTTAAGCCTAACAAACAAGGTCTATTCAGATTGAACTGCAGAGTGGAGTATTTTAAGAGCAGAAAACTTCCAATGGCTTAGCAAAGAGGCCTGATGAAAACATGAATAGAGGGAAGCCTGGCAGATGCACTAAGAGCTGGACAAGACAAAGAAAGCCTTGAGAAACTGGGCAAATGCAGTTCTGCTTGCTTGAACATAAACAATCCCAAGCAACACGATTTCCAGGAAGTTTGTCACTACCTAGATACCATCTCCCTCCTTGGCTGTTAATGATAGAGCAGCAAGTGTTTTATTTTTAAGTTAAAACATAGCCAAGAATGTTCACTTGATCAGACATCCTGAGAATGTCAACAGGGAGTCAATGACCAAATGTCACACAGAGAGGATTCAAATTTTATAAGGAAATATTTCATCATCTTTCCTAAATGAGGGTTTTAATCTTCACTGAAGAGTAAGACATTTAAAACCCTTTACTGTGAAGGTGGTCCAATGCTGGAACAGGTTGCCCAAAGAGGTTGTGGAGTCTCCATCCATGGATATACTCAAAATCCAGATGGATCCAGCACAACCTGCTCTAGCTGATCCTGCTTGAACACGAGGGTTCAACCAGATTACCTGCAGAGGTCCCTTCCAACCTCAGCTGCTCTGTGATTCTGTGATGCAGCCACAAACATGGAGCGCTGTCTTGGAACTTGAAGAACAACACTCATTTAGACACAAAGAGAAATCAAAGACTACCAGAAGAATAAATCAAGGAGCTTGCCTGTGTACATGAAGGACGACAGCGGGTATCGTAAGCCAAGTGTGTCTTCAGTAAAGGAATCCACAAAGTCTTCCAGCATCATTAGCCCAAAATCTTTTCCACGATGTTTCTTTCTTACAAACATTGTGTCTAACACTGGAAGCTGATAACTCTGAGTAAGGTAAGAAGTACAAACGCTTCCTAAAACAACGAGAGGAGGAAATATCCATCAGTATCTCAGCACTGGGGGAAAAGGAGCCAAAAGAAAAAAAAAAAAAAAAAAAATCACAAATTGGACTTTTCTGCTGGCTACGTAACTCCTCAGGAAAAAAAAATGAAAATTGCAATTCAGCTCTTGCTGAAGGAAAGAAGAAATAACTCCAGATTTTGAAATGAAATGATGCACAAAAAAAAAAAGTTTTGTATTTTTGCATGGAAAAATTTCCATAAATAGCACATATTATCCACAAATAAAACAGACTGTAATAACACATATACTTCAGTATCAGAGGGTCTATTGACTATAATAGTGATGCCAAAGTGATGTCATTTAATGGTATTAGAACAGCACGTCAACTACCAAATCTATTTGAGGATTTCACTCATTATATTTCAATATATTTTGCCAGACAGTGTGAATGATGCCAATAAATAACCCTCTCCTCTATTGAGAGGAGAGAGAAAAATATACAGTCTCCTATAGAATTTGGTTTGTCCTTGTAAAACTTTTTAAGAAGAGTGAAAATACTTATCTTCACTTTTCAAGCAAGGAAAATATAAGCAGGAAGGTTATATTACTTGGACACTGTTTGGGATATTAATCAGGCTCCAGCACTTCCTTAATCGTATGTGTATGGTCAATGACCAGCCAGTTTATTATTGTATTTTAACAGTTTGCAAGGGCATATGTTTATGCTAGAGCTGGGGGACATCTTCAGGGAGTCTCCAGTACCATAATTAACCCATAATACATTAGACTCTTGTAGGGGTAAAATAGAAATGCCAGAAAGTTCCTCCCTGATCCAAAAAATTATACTCTAACTATGAAGTGATATCACTGTACTAAACAGCCTATTCCTAAATACCAAATTTTATTCAACAAAACCTGAAAGACCATAATAAAGTTCAAGATAACTAAAAGGGAATGTTTCAGAAAAAAACAGAAAAATCTGTAAGATTACTGGCATAAATGCGTTGGCAAAACTGTGAACTCTGAGGGAGTGCATGTGAATGGAAGGAAATGGAATCAACACTAAGCATAGCTGAAGCTTGTGCCCACAAGTGAGTTTTTTTCTGCTGTAAAACACTGGAGAAACATTTGCAGAATCAGATAACATTATCTGATTTCAGATAAACAGGAGCTCCACATTCTGGTGCTACTAAGGCCTTAAGTAGGCAAAATACAGGATTACTGCCTAACTTCCACAAATGTTCTACTCTCCAGTGAATTTCAGATTAACCAAAAACAACGCAGACTTGTCCAACATATGTGAAAAAAATAACAAACCAAGAAAACTCTTGTGCTTTCACATTACCAATATGTCAGCACATAGCACAGGTTCAGAACTGAAAAGGGAAAAGCAAAAGAGACTGTTCTAACCTTCAACTGATGTAAATGAATCAACAGAGGAAGCCAGAGAAGCAGCAGCAGAACTTGATACAGATACCAGAACTCAGAACAAAGCTTTAATCTCATACTAGCATATTTCATTAGCTTCAGAGGAAGACAAGACTTGCTTGTAAACTAATTTTAATCTATACTACTACCCCTTAAAAACAAATAAACATATATCAATCTAACACTACACTATTGTCCTATGGAGAAAAAAGGTTTCAAGAACTCTTTTTTATGGGTTCAGATATCTTAAAATACAAGCTAGATTCAAGAAGTACCTTCTTAGATTCCTAAACCACATAAGCATTTAAGCTACTTCTAGAAAATTTAACCGTAGTCTGATCTTTTATGAATTCAAAAAAACACTAGCTCACTAGGCCCACACAGCTTGCCAGGTCTAACTACACACAGTATTTTCCAAATACACTTCCCATCTCACCTCTTATCCCACACCCAGGGAAAAAAAGAAAAAAAAAATGCCTCAGGGCACAAGTGTTTTACCTGTAGGTTTAACAGAATAGAACCCAATAGCCTCTCCTTTTTTCCATATGATCTTAGCATAGTCATTGCTACCATGACAGAGAAATGGGATCTCATTTCTTTCTATTTCTTGTTTCCGATAGATAATTCGATTCAGAACATAGAGAACCACCCTCTCTCCAACAGACTTCACCTAAGGAAAACACAGAACATTTCAGAAGAGCAGTTAGTTAAGTTGATACTGATACAGTAGAGACCTTATTTTTCAAAAGTGCCGGTTACCACAACTGCAAGAGAAGCTTCAAGTGCTCAAGCAGGACAAAACCCTGGGTTTTTGTCTGAAGACAGGAGATGCTCTGAAGCCACAGAAACAGTTTATGTGAAAAACACTACCACAGACAGAGGATATTTCACAACTTCAGTATGAGTCCCAACCCAATGGGTAAATACTTCGGGCTGGGAAGAGAACTTTTTTGATTTAACTCAGATTATTTTTGGATTTAAGAAACATTCACCACATGGAAAGCAGTATGTCAGCATCAGACTTCTCAGGCCAGCAAGTAACTGGAGTCCTACAGAGAAGTCATGATGAGTCCTCACTTGGTTGCAGGACTCAGTACATTCAGATCAACTGCAATTAGAGTGGCAGACACATTGCGATGGAAGAAACAGTTGTAAGTTTCTGTGGTATTAGACAAGTTAAAAACTAAATCAAAAAAAAAAAATGTAACTACTAATATGAGTGTACAAATTCAATGAGCAGATATGAACAACAGTGCTGAGGAAAACAAAACCACCACCACCACATAGACGCCAGGCAACTTGTGTGTTCCCATGCCCCCTATATCCAAGTCTCTTCTGTCAAAAGTTTTCTCTTGGTATTTCTAGTTTACTAATCACCTGCTAAGACTGGCAGGTATTCCTACAATACAATGCATCACTCTCCCAAGTCGTCTCAATACCACCAGATATACCATATCCTGAAGAGCAAGGAAAAATCATCATTAACAGCAAAATAATTTGAATAGAAAGCGACGACACACGCATCACTCTCTTTCTAGACAGTATCTTCAAAACCAAATTCCCTTTTCCCTACTACAGATTCCACTATTCCCCTTGATCCTGCTTTTATATGAGATGGCTAACTCATTTCCAAAAGAAAACAAAACATATTACATCTCATACACCAGCTATTGGCCATTATCTTGATGGAGAGGCACAGTTGCTAGGTGAACATTGGAGCTCTTTACCTGC
This sequence comes from Rhynchotus rufescens, assembly GCA_032273925.1. NCBI lineage: Eukaryota > Metazoa > Chordata > Aves > Tinamiformes > Tinamidae > Rhynchotus > Rhynchotus rufescens. Next base: position 14,839 of record JAVCKT010021722.1, read on the forward strand.
TGAAGCCCCTCTCTAGAAGGTACAGATGTTCTCACAATGTCATCAATTGACCACCACTGGTCAGCAAGATACAGGGCTACAGCTTGAGAGAAACAAGTGGAAACAGAAAGTTAGTGATTGTCACCATTTCAAAAGAAACAAATTCATTAAAGGCACTAAAGCAGTTAGGAATATCACTGTAGCAATCAAGTTAAGCATCTTCTAATCGGCCCTATATTCATCCAGTTCCTACTACCTTAGCACAACACAGGTGGTGCTATAGATTTCCTACCCACCCAAACGTAACATTCTCTGGTCCAAGATCTGTTTGAAACTGAGGACAAAAAGAGAAACCAAGTGCAGATTTTGAACATTATGAAATAGGAAAAGTGTTTTTCATACACCGGCACTATCCTTTATTGCTGTGCTCTAGCACTTCTTTACAATAAAAAATGGCCCTGCCAAGAGCAATCATACACAGGTGTATATATGTACACACACATGCACATACGTGTATTTTAGTTGTGTACTGACAGAGGATATTGACATTGAAACTATTTAAATCTGAGTCAGATGGATATGAGAAAAGAGTTTGATTCACTTGTGTTTATGGCAAGCTCAGAACCCATATATATATAAGGTCATATGGAAAGTGGGAAACAAGTCATAGCACCGAGCTTGTTACGGAGAACTCGGAAGGGGACAACAGTAAGATGCTACTTTGGCCAGAATTACATGAAAACTTGCAGGGAGGGACAAATTTAAACTTCATGTTGATGGATCACTGCTTGTAAAGAGTATGCATATTCACAGCCAAGGGTACAGATTCTATGGAAGCTCAGTACATTCATTTTGGAAATGCGAGGTGTACATCAACAACTGAGACACATGTTGTTCTTTGTTATTACGTGCACTGAATCAGACAAGCACCCTCTTATGTTGCTAAATAGCCTGTGAATTTCGTGTCCAGTTCTGCTCTCATCAACATGCAAAGTTCTATTATTTGTGTTGACAAATCCACAGCAAAAAGACTAGTATGGGAATATGACAGTAGTGGACCACAAATGGGAAAAAGGCAAAGTTATGAGCTACACCAGCATGGAATGGGCAAGGGCCTGGTTACGTGTAGGGTCACGGAAAAGGAGACAGCAACACGGATATTAGAATCTTAAAATGAAACCTGTGAGCGAGTCCTCTGGTGCAAACAAAGCAAGAACTTTGTGTGTCTGCTCTCCACCATAAAGAGGAACGAAGCCCACAGTTGACAAGCTAATAGGAATCTGAAACAAGAGCGTACAACACTTCAATAGACTCTTGCTGATACAACATTAGTAAAATATACAGAGAACACTTAGCAGGATAAGCAAGATGAGTTTTGAAAACTGAGCATGTCATAGTTAGCTGTAAAAGGCAAGTATCAGACCCTCCCTTACTCACTTCTTTGTAACACAATCTTCTTTTTGAAGAAAGGAGGAAAAAAAAGAAAGAAAAATCACCTAAAGATCCCAATTTTCAAGCCCTGGCAAATTTAATTGCAGTTATTTATGCTGCCATAGCTCTGTGCTGTCAGCAGCTTGTGCTAACGTGCACAGCTGCAGTGAGGTGTGTGAAGGGCCAGCACATGCTCTCTGCAACTGCCTGGCCACCCAAGCTGCCAAACCCTGGAGGAGCAGGTGGGCACAGGATCCACACACCTGAACGGCCAGGGTTCATTCCCAACAGCCCCAGCGTGCCAAGGCAGGAACTTCGGTCCCAAAGGGATTTTCGTCCCTAAACTGCACATACTTTAGAAATTTAAAATTTGTCCATTTGATTTTCCCTCTGGATCATTATAAGGGTCAAAGCAATTCACTGATCAGGATTAAGGGCTTTTTGGGAAATTCCTTTTGAAACTTCAACTTATGTATTTTCAATATTTAATTAGCACATTTAAAAATTAGACAAGTGTTAATGGTGTGATAAATAGATTCTGTAAGAGGATCATGATATGCTCTGCCACAAATGATGATGTTAATGCAGATAAATATTTAGGCATACAGCACCTGCCTGACCACAAAGGCTGGGAAGTACTCAGGACTCTGCTTCTGCAAAGCAGTCTGCACTGACCTTCCATGCTCACAGTGACTCCTCTCACCTCCCTTATCTGTCATTTAAGTCACACATCATGTCTTTTGTTGATACTACTTATATGAGAAGTGTTCATCTGGATCAAGCCAACATTGGACAACTTATCACTCCAGTGTTTAAAACATAATGTCATAGAACTCTCAATAACAGCAGGTAATATTTCAGACAAAACAAAAAGGATCTCCTTTTCACTTACGAAACTAGTGAAACTTGCACATCAAGAGTTCAATTAAACTATGTGAGCAGATCTTCAGTGAAGATCACTGAAGGACTGAGTTACAAACAGCCAGTGGGTTCAGTAAAGCATGAATTCAAAGTTATTTCTAATGACCATATGAGTCGGTGTTTTAGATTTGGGTTTTTTTTTTTAAATAGTTATTTAGTACCTACAGAGACATTGCTCAGGTGCAGATGAAGCAATTGATATTCAGATCTGAACTTGCATCACAAAACAAAACTAAACAGAGCTTAAATCACAATAGGGAACTTTCAAAATATAAAAGCCATGTTAAAATAATGATGTCATTCAACAGTTACGGACTGTAGTTTTTCCTACATATTTTAAATCTACAAGCAATCAACAAAACTATATTTGCTGGTTCTTACTTTGCTGTGGTCTGGCAAGGACAAGAATTCAGGCCGATTTGGATCTCCGCACCGAAGGTCAGACATGTAGTCCTCTGCTGAGCTCTCCAAGTCCTCGTGACTGTAGCCATTCAACACATCCACAGGGAATGCCATTATCTTGGGAAAAGTAATGGCACAGTTAGTACTGCAGGTAACCTGAGGGATACCATGAGAAGATCAGGAAGTAACTAGGAAGGCTGTTAAACATTCCCCTCTTCTCCTCTCCTCACTGTCCAAGGGGAGTATCACGCTGAGCCTCACACTCAACTACACAGCCTGGTCTCCCAGTTACAGACAGACTAGGGCAAGGTCAGCACTGCTCTGTGTAAAGCAAACCTGCTTCTGTCTCTTCTGCCTTAGCCTTCTGATTCTCTCCACGTTATTTACTTTATTTGTGACCTTTGTAGCTGGCACACAACCCTGTTCTTCACGTTGGGGCCAGAAAGAGAGAGTGAAGCTCCAGGCACTTAGTTAGGGTGCTGCCTGCCAACACCCAGCCTGTGAAGGGACACATGAGCCCAGCCACGTTCAGAAGCAGAAAAGGAAGATTTTAGCCAACAGATCCCTCTAGACCCAAGCAGATGGCAGATTTCTGGGACACAAAACCCCTCTCTGCAGCCCAGGTACAACAGGACACACGTTGCCAAGAGGCGTTGAGAGGCACTGCATGTGTGTTTCAGTGCTGGGCTGCCAGGCAGATACACTGACACCCAAGCTTCCAACTAGCTCATCCTCCCCACAAAGCCTACCTTTTTCAACAGGTCTCCTTTACGCTCATTATTTGAGAGCTGAAACAAAAAGCAACAAGATCTAAACATCTTACCAACTTTGTTTCACCAACAGTGCTTTACAAGTTCCTAGCACAAGCGGACGGACCATTAATCTCCGTTCACCACCAGCAGCTCCCCCAGCACTGCTGTTAACACGTCCTCCCACGTCACTGCTCACAGAAGCCCTCCATGCGCCTCCGCTGCATCCTCCACACGAGCGGCTCGGCTGCAGAGCGTCATCCCAGCACGGGCAGCCCTGCAGCTCCCATGGGGCAGGCCCATGAAATACTCAGAAATACTCTCTCCTGCCAGCTGAGAAATGCCAGCAAAAAACAACAGCCCACACTGGATTTAAGAGACACTTTATTAAGGAGGAAAGAAATCCCAAGCTAAAGCATGGAAGACTATGGCAGCAATAGCTCTTTGGAGGTTTCCTTTGATCCAAATTCATCTTGTCAAAGCACCATCAAGTTAAGATGAGCATGAGCTCCTGGCACCCACCGACTGCTCTTCAGCTGAGGCCGCTGCAGTCTGTGGGGCTGTAACTCAAAGCAGCCACAGCAGCTTGTGCAGGGCCTCACAAGCCCGGCCTAGTTCACGGGTTTCCATCCTAGGAGGATCCTGGAGCTCTTGATCTTTCCCCATGTTGCTCCCTGTAACTCACCACTAACTCCCTGATGAGAATAGAGTTTTTCCTGGCAGATTTAAGATTCCTAGTCGCATTTTATCCTTCCTTTTTTGCCAGGCCTCCCTCTTTCATCTGCCCTTTAGTGCTCTACAGATATAGGTAAATTATATGCAAAGTGAGTTGATTTTAACTCACTCAGTGACAATTAGAAACTGAATTTTAAAAGCTTTTAATGGTAATAATATACTACTAAAAAGCTGCTTGAATAGACAAGACCATTCCTTTCACACAAAAGGCAGATTTTTTTTAATGTTAAAACTGAAAACAAAATCAGACATGATTTCATTGGCACTTGCAGCTGTTAAGAAAAAAGCGTTCCATTAATGCTATTTTCTAAGATATTACACACACACATTCCCCACAGCAATTTCCTCTCAGATCCAGCTCATTCTTTCCCTTATCTGTTATTTGGGCATTCTCTTGCCTTCCCTTCTCGTCTCTCACATTCCTCCTGCTATTGCTCCCTACCCCATTCCAGATGCTTAGCTCCCTCCCTTACTTCTACGCGTGATCCCTTCTCCAGAAGCTGCCCTGGCTCAGGGGCAGGCAAGAGACACGGGGCGCTCGCCATTCCTCCCCATTTCCTCCCCAGCTGGAAAGGGAAGGCAGCTGAAGAGCCGAGGACCCGGCACAGCTGCTGCAAGGGAAGCAGGGCAAGCACTGGCGGCCTCCTCACCTCCAGCAGATAATACTGCTCACCTCTCTACAGGAGAGCTCTGGAACACACTAGCAGCATGTGCATATTTTAAATGCTCTATTTGGTCCAGCGTGAAGCCCCCAGGCCATTGGGGCCATTCCTGCACAGCTCCCCGCCAGCCTCTTCTCAACTTCTCCCCTCTGCCCACCCTAAACTCTCAATCCAGGCCAGTAAATCCCAGCACTAAACACGCTGCCACAGCAGGAGCTGCTCCCCTTCTAATCAATGGCAACAGAGACAGACCCGGCGCTTGGTAATTTCATCTCCCAAATGGCGAGGGCTGTTCCAGCTCTGAGCGTAGACACAAAGTGCTGCTTTGTAGCTAACACCAAGAAACCACGTCAAGAGCATTCAGGCTTCACAAAACACCTGAGGAAGGCTGGAGCTGCTGATAAAGGTATGAGTGAGATAAGGTACGTGCACCATGAGGGGCCAGTCCCCACGGAGCAGAGGTGGGACATGAGATGCTGACCCCGCAGCAGCGTCCGCATGCGGACTGGGCAGCCTCTGCTTTAAGGGGGACACTGACACACAAACAATCCAAAATTTAATTTTCTCTATCCTAACAGGAAAAAAAAAAAAGAACTATTAGGAAAATACCAAAATGCTTGGATAGCTCTGAAAATAACAAATGACTGCAGATGAGCTTTATTTGCTACATGACAAAGAAGGATGCAAGCTACAGGCTGCAGCTAAAAGCCTCTAGGTTATAATTCCTGGCATTTTTTGAATAAAGTAACAAGGGACTAAAGCAGAAAACATCTAGTAAGAAATGCAGTACATTATCTGCATTCTGATCACTACAGTACTACGAAGACAAAAGCAATGAACGTACCTTTGCTTATGGGAAACAAGGACAACTACTTTACGGGAATTAATAAACTCAGAGAATTACCCTCAACATCAGGCAAAGACCTTCTTTCGATTCAGCTGGGATTGATCACACAAATTCCAGGGCCTGCTGTCAAAGCAGAGACGGACCCTGAGAAGCTCTACGTTCCTCCTTGATAAAAATAATAATTAAAGCAAAAACCCCACTTCTCAGGATGGGGTTTGCCACATGTTTGGGTTATTTTGCATTTACTTACATTATCTACTCCCCACTCTCTACTCGATTATATTCATTACATTTGAATTTTCAGATTTTGGCATTTAGGGAGAAAAAAGTTGTTTCAACTGCTGTCATAATCTGTTTCAACAGGAGGTTGAGGGGGGAGGGGAACATAATATAGATCAGTCTTCAGGATGACCATCAAAGAAAATCCGCTCAGCATCCCTGTTCAAAAATACCCATCTTTTGTCCCATGCAACAGATTACACATTTCACGTTAAGACCTCTCCAACAGTTTTGTGATGTAATTTGTATTTCAGTGCTGACGAGATCAGGTATTTTGCAAAACATCAGCTCTCCATACCCCTGAAGAAATCACTGTGTATATACAGAAAGCAATCAAGCATTGGAAGCACTGACAGCTTCAAAACAAGGGAGGGCCTGCGATTTACCAGTCTGGAGGAGAGCACGAGAAAGGAGTCCAAAAGTTTAAACCATAAGGCTCTCCGCTTTAAACAGCAAATTCGCCCACCAAAGAAATCAAGTGGCTGCCCAAACCATAGCAAGTTAACAAACAGCCTCACACAAAGATACAATTTGTATTTCGGTATCTTTACAACCGAGGGCCTCCCTGTACAGAAAGTTTTGGGGGGTCTCGTAGGAGGGGAGGAGGGAGACAGCGCGCGAGGAGCTTCGCGGCTGCACCGGTGCGGCGCTCATCGCGGCTGCTCGCTCCTGCAAAACGAGCGTTAGGGGCTGCGGAGGAGCGCAGAGAACCCCCTTTTGTTTTTTAAGTGAAGGAAATAACTCTTTGCATGTTTCACTGGAAAGAAAAGCCTACACTCTCTGTAAGCGAAATACTTCTTTTAATGGTTTTCAAGACTATGGAACGAACCCACACAAACAACACTTGCTTTACTGTGGAGTTACTCGCCCTTCTCCACGTTGTACTGCTTCCTGTGTGAGAAGTGACACGTCCTTTCCAGGAGCAGCTGCAGCAGAGGGCAAAGATCAATTCAAGAGACAGCAGTGACCACCACATCGAACAGGATGAGCAAACTCCTTCTCTTAAAGCGGAGAACAAGTGGGCCATGGTGGGAGCTGAGTCAGGCTACAGATTTCTGAACGCTAGCTGCAATCTCCATTTCATCTCAGAAGAATGAGGGAGAGACACAGAGCAGAGGAGACCCTGAGGTGGCACGCAGAGGGTTTCTGAGGCTCCTGGCCAGTTGCTTCACTTCCACCTGCTTCCACTCCGCACCTGGGCAACACGAGCGAGCCCTGCTGCAGAGGGACCAGCGTGAGAAATAATCCACGAGGCTCAAGCACGACTGCAGCAAAGCTCTGCGAGGACTGGACGTAGCCAACCAGCCCGGCCCATCTGCACTGCTGGTTTTCTTTGAAAACCATGAAGAACCAACCAAGAACCTCCCAGTGTAAAATACGTGACAAAAGCATACGTGATACAACGCATACGTACAAAACTGAATCAACAGGTAGACAGCAGGGTGATCAATTTTAAGATTTAAGATTTTGTTTATTTAAAAATACACGGAGCTTCTCTTCTAGTTAAAAGGTGACGTTATGAGAGCGGGCGCCGGGGCGCTCCCACGGAGGCTCGCGGCTTCAGCCACGCTCCGCTCGGCGCCGGCTCGGCCCGAGCTCAGGAACGGCTGGAGAGCCGCGGGAAAAGCAGCCCATGGTCTCGGCTAGCGCTGACTTCAAACGAGCTGCTAGGGGAACATATGCCACTTCTAAAAATGTGGAAATCGTGAAATTCTCTGGACTAGGAACACAAACTCAGCTAACTTATTTACATAAATCTTTCTGTGTTTAGACTAACCAGCTGTCATATACACAAAACATGTTTTCCTTGCTTTTGTTACTTCTTTATCCAATATATTACTTTAAACAAGTGGAGTTGCTTTGCCTTTTCATTTTTTTTAAAACATATTGCATATTTGAATTTCTTTCTCGCTTCTATTCCAACAATCTGAAGCAAATTTTACATAGGTGTTCATCCTTTTCTAAAATAAAAAATAAGTAAATACTAACTTACATTAATTATTAAAATATGTATAGCTGGTACCTACCTACTTTGAGCCTTGGTGATTGAAATACCTAGGGAAAACCTGTTCCATAACTGCCAGTTTAGACCACAGTTATAATATACTTTTACATTTTCTGAGCATCCCCGTCTTTTTAACCTTTATTCAATTCAATTGCTAATGCACACTGATGGAAAAACAAAGGTGTTTTAGAAAAGGAAACTTGGTTTTCCCTTTTTTTTCTATTTTTTTTCCTTTTTTAAATACAATATAGTATTTATTAGGTATTATATCATAGGTAAATAGTATTAGAAGTTCTGGACAACTGCACAGGCTTGAAAAACTACCAACAATAAACCACGTGCCACACTAACTAGACCCACCAAAATCTCCCCACTCAAATGGATGCTGGATGGAATGGAATGGAGCCATCTGGAATGGAAGAGAAGCCATTCTCATTCATTCATTATACATTTATATAAAAAAAACTTCAGGGTTGCCCCAGTCTAAAATCTGTGCAAGTTAAAATAGGAGCATAAATCCCCAAACAGCATCTACAAATATGTATGCATATATGTCTGTATATATAAATATACACATGTGTATATATAAAAATCCCCCAAAACTTACACAAATATATACATGAACATATACATATATGAAAAAAATCCAAACAGAATACTCCAGAGTGATGACAGCACATTGGTCTAGAAATCACTGTCAACATCCACTAAGAGCTCTGGATTGATACGCCAGCCACATCTGTAATCTGCTTGAAGCAGCTTATGCAGCTCTGGTTTCCTCTCCGAGATACTAATCAAAGCTGTTGATTTGAATACAAATAAACAAACAAAAAAACCCCAAGCCTTTCTGTTCACCTACCATTAATTAACCACTGTAATTTATGCTAATTCACTTATACAGGAGAGAGTTATTAAGTCTTTGGCTAAATAAATGATCCATTTCCCCAATGCTGGCATGAAACGCCAGCTCAGTGGAAATCTGCAACAATTATATTTGAAAAGTATATACAATTGGGCTCAGTCTCCTGTGGAACAAAATACTAACTAGTAGTGGAGTGTTAAGGTAGAGTCTTCCATATTAAAAAAGAAGTAAAAATTAAAAAGTAACATGTTTTATCTTACTATTAAAAAAAAAATCTTGTAAAATGTAAATAAAGTTTCTTCTTGAAACAAAAACACAAGCATAAAAAGATCATTTCAAGGACTGAATATATTCAGGAGGTTCTAATATGGAATGAAAAAAAATGTTAACATGCAAGTAGTTCTAGAACACTAAACTGCCACCAAAATGCATCAACAAAAAATGAGGTACTCAATACAGTACAACACTAAAGAGTGTTTTTGTTTAAACAGTGGTTAGATTTGCAGAGTAGGAAATACATGATCTCCATTAACAACTACAGAGGTTTATGGCTTTAATGCAAACGGGACTGAAAGCTCTCATGAGTTACCAAAACCCACGTGGCACAGGAGCATTAGGAGAACATCCCTGCACCTTCACTTTAAAACTCACTGTAGGCAGGTAAGAGTCTTAAACATCAATTAAGAACCTATGTAATACCACTCGTGTTTTGCTTAAGTGATTACAGTTAGGCATTTGATTAGGTAACCTACTTAATCAAAGATCAAATTCTCCGGTAGACAAAAGCACTAACTCACTATATATATTTTCCTGCACAGTCTCACAACTTAATGAGATCACTTGCTTTCTTAAACTGCTTCTTCTGTACAGAATTCTTGGAAACCAATATGCACAACTGATTCCCATACAGAAAGTGTGCCACAGATGTACTGAATTAAAATTCTGCTTTTGAGATCACTCAAAAGTCTCACTGAACAAATGCTTCAGAAAAATGAGCTGTCCTTGCAGAAGTCTTTCACCTCTTTCCTTTCAGGTACCCAAATTCAAAGTTAATATGTGCCAGCACATAAGGAAATTCATTTTATTGTATTTGGAAACAACATCTAGAAGACAGAAACACAGGACTACGTAGACTTTTACTTCCTAGAGCTTCATCTCCTTGCTGTACTTCAGCTCTCTCCTGCTTAACCTTTGCTGTTCTTAGTCTCCCACTTTCCTCTATCTCCCTTTCACAAGCAAGCGTGCTTATTGTCTCAGAACAAATAAATAAGAACCATCAAAAATCCCCACCCACCTGCAAACCACCACTCCTCTCTAGTTACTGCCCCCTCTCCCTCCTCCCACGGCCCAGCAGTTTTGGGATTCTCCATCTTCATCCTCAGCTCTTTCCAAGCTTCCTCCTGTACTTTATATGCCACAGAATCAGCAGTTAAAGAGGATCAGATTAAAGATCCAAGAGGCCAGTGCTGGTAAACTCCCCAGGCAGTGTCTGCCCACACTGTGTTGCTCTGCTTGCCTTCAACAGCTCCATGTCCCCACGTTCTCCTCCTGCTTCTCCAGGCGCCTCCTTAGCGAGTCCATAAGAGGCCTCCTCTCGCCTCCTCTCCGATTTTCTGCACTTTTACGTAACACTCTCTACCAGAAGATCTCCCACTCCTACTTGGTGCCCACGTTCCTCGTGAGCTTGTTCAGTCTGTGCATCTTCATGCTTCCTGTCACATTATACCTCCATTTTGGGAGCTGCATCCATAAACATTTCTAGTTATTTTAGAAGGATAAGGACAACAAACTCTTCTCTTGAACCATGTTACAAAAACAACCCACCACACAACATTGTTAGGCAGATGGTGGATGGTCAAGCTACACCACACCAACCTAATGCCCTGGCGAGACTGGTGCTGCAGTCACCCTATGCAGGCACTTCCAGTTGTTCTTAAGCTCTTGATTGCACTGTCTTCCCTGTAGCCCCACAACAGGGTGCTTCCCTGTAGCACCCAGCTGGTGGGGTAAAAAAATAACTACAGGTTATTAGGTCAATGGCAGTATTACTACATATATATCTTTATATATCATCTATAACTGAGAAAGAAGCACATGCCTTGTTTTCACATGTGATCAGATGAAAATGCAGAAACTGTGTAGAAATTAACGTTGGATGTTTCCAGTGCTAAAAGGAAGTCAGAGGAAGTAATGCAGGGAATGCAGCAAAATAAAACAGCAACATCCTCTCCCTACCAAGCCCAGAGCTTCCTTGCAGATCACAAGCACAGAGAATTGAAAAATTCTGGGGTATGACTATGATGGGCCCATTTACCAGATCTTGGGAGCACAATCTGGAAGTCAGCACTGCAGTAATTCAACATACTTGGGCCAATAACAACTTAAACCTTATTTTAACTTACGCATTGCAGTTTTTCCAGAAAGGGTCTAGGCAGGTATCTCTTACCGTTATCCCAATTCCTTCAAAGGAACCTTCAAAGATGGTTAGAAATACCGTGTTGAGTTAAGAGGGAATTTGGAGTTTCATCTGATTCTACACCCTCCCTGAATATTCTGTACACTGAGAGCTCAACACGGCGTAAAACAGAACCACGAATCTCAGGGCAGCACAACTAGCACATGTATCAAAACACATCGAAGCATGGAACACCAGAAGAGTTAGTAACACACGTAACTAGAAAGACAAGGGAAAGAACACATTTTTCCAAGATAAAGAAAAGATAGTAGGACAGTCAGGTGAGAATACAACAGACATTAAGAAAAATGTTCAAAGAGGTAATTAGAGCTTTCAGACACCGTGCTTGGGACGAGGACAAGAGCAGAAAATCATTACTGTGTCAGTGTGAGCCCAGTCACTTTGCAAGGAGGTATTTCAAGTTATCATCTCAGCTGATGCTGTTACAGCAATGCATTGGTGGGCACAAGCCCGTGCAAAACAGCACCAGGGCATTCTCACCTTCATAAAGGCCAGACTACCCAAACCCCATCTGTGACTATGTTTCTGCCTTCTTCATCCCACCTATGCAAGATGAAGAGACAAGCATGTCCTAAAACTAGGAAAAAAAAAAAAAAAAAAAAAAAAAAGGAGCATTCTAGAAACACAAACTGAAGCCTAACATCATTTTGACTTGGAAGCTAGCAGCCTTAGGCATCTTGCAGGCTACTCAGGCTAGAGGGATAAAAAAAAAATAAGTACCAAGGTCTGGTATTTCTTGTTTATATAAAAGTCCTGTTCCCAGAACAAAGGAAGAATCAAACATCAAAAGAGAATTTCATTGCTCAGAGCCCTCAGGAATCTGCTCAGGCATCAGTTGCCTCCCATGCCTGTTCTCCAAGCTTTCCAGGGGGGCACACGCATGAGCCTCCGCTCAGGACATGCTGTCTTACCCCAGCTCAGAGATTGCTCCTCACCACCCAAACCCACTGCCAGCAGAAGTACCACTTAGCAAATGCATCACCAGACAGCTCCTCTTCCTGAGCAGTCCTGTGTTTGACCTCGCTTTCAGGGCTTGCAGCTGGCAGGTCACTGGTACTCTCTTTATCCACCTCCAAAGCAGCCTCCCCCCGGCCCCACAGCTGCCTGAAATGAAGCAGCAATGATCACATCCAACCTCTCACAGTGCTGGCTGGCAGCGAGCATGTCAGCACAGGACACAGGTTCAGCAGCAAGAATGTCCACTAATAGTGGAAAGGAATTTGCAGCCAGCCTCCTCCCTGCTATCATCCCGTCCTCATCCGCACCACCGACCATCCTGACACCCTTCCAGGATGCTCACGCTCCTGGGAACAGGCTGCATTTCCCCTGTACCAGGTTTGCACAATTCCGCCTCCCAAGCTATTCCTCTTCACACCCTGCTATCCCATCTGGATGGACCAGAATTTTGGAAGGACAGCCTAAGAGCTCAGACAAAGCAGGGATGAACCCATGAGCATGACAGGGAAGGCGACTGCCCAAGCAATAGCATAAAACCTGCTGGAACAAGATCAGCACTGCCAGCTCAGGAGGTTAACCCAAGTTAGCAGCCACCTTTAAAGTTCCATTGCAGGAATCAGACCGTCGCCTCCTGCTTCTCCAGTGAACTTCTCATTTCAGGAGCTTCAGACTAAAGGCTGACAGCACAAACTCCCAAAGCTTAAGGACTAAAAGAACCGGAACATCCCAACATCTGAAAATCCTTTAGGCTATCACTGCTGCATGGTAACATTAGTGTTAGTAACCACTCCAACTCCTCAAAATGGTAAATTTTACTGTTTAATTTCAAAAAGAGAAATTTGAGAAAAATTGAGAAATGCTATTTGCACTAGAAAGATTTTATCCTCTAAATTGTTTTGTTACCTTCAAAGATTTACAAGGAGCCAAACAAAAGCTTGACTTTCTAACAACACATTTACTAATCTAAATACCTTTTACACTTGACAACTGAGGTATGAAAATTATAATAATAATTATGGTTAGTGCAGCATTTCTTGCCCTTTGAAGCTCATGGGGAGACCTGCTGGCGCTTGGGACAGGCAAGCTCAGCATCCCTGCTGCATCAGGGCTCCCACACACAGGATATCCCAGCTCTGCCACAGGCGACAGCAGCTCCACCTTCACGGGCTATTCCCTCCCTCCAGTGATTCCATGGGATCAAGGAAACCCGAGGCCAAGCATATTCCACATGTTTTCATGCAACCTGGAAGAGAACAACACCAAATTCTGCTCATCCTGCCCCAAAACAACTTGTAACCAAAAAGAGGGAGAAAAGAGACTGCCACCATGAATTTGCAGGTTCTCCGTTCTACAGGAATAATAATAATAATAATAATCATACAACCTTGAAGTGTTATTTTACTAATAAAGTAAACAAATCAAGAGAAGACTATTTCATAATATCCAAAAAGAAACTGGAAATCTAGAATACTATTCTGAACGGCTGTCCAACATTCAGTTCAGTACACCATTTAGATAAATTCCTCCTGCTAGGTATGCAGCTCAAGGGATCACACAGGCAGGTAGGGAATATCTTTTACAACACTGGTAGATTTTTCCAGATAACTTTGAAAAGGAAAAAGAAAAAAGTCATGTTAGTCCTGATAGCTCTCACTAAATTCTAATAAAGATTTTAGGGAAGATTTGGAAGCTTGTGACACATTTTAGGAAGGATTATTTAACATATTTTGGGTAGATATTTCAAAACTTCTTTGAAGTCTCAGAATCACTAAAGAATACCAATTAAAATAAATTTAAATTTATATTGGTTAAACATACGCTCTCACAGAAATTTGCTCAAAGAAAGAAATAGCAATAGCAAACAAAACTGCAAGTAGATAAGAGCTACAAAAAACACTGCAAATACTATTTCAGTCAATGCTCAAAACAACACAATAGTTGTTAACTACTACAGGCTTTTGTACTCAGCATAATGTAGTACGTATGAAAACTGCTGAAAGCAGAACTCTGGGAGGAGGGTTAGAGCGTTAGACTTGACATTTTCCCTATTATTGTACCAAAAAAAAAAAAAAAAGAAAGTGTTATTAGCAGTTTACAAAGTGAGTACACCAGGAGTCGCTCATTGATGACAAGAGCCCCAGCACGACATGCATCTCTACCACAGCTTTTTGCTGAAAGCAAAGCCCCCAGCCTGTTGCGTTTCACAGATCTGAGGCTGACTAACGCTCTCTGGAATGTCTAACTGATACCACTCGATGCCTGGGTTACAACCCTATGGGGCTGGGGGAAGACATTCCTCCTTGAGGAAATGAAAAGCCACCAAATTAAAGGGATAGTAGTGTGAAAACAAACTTCAGCTCTAATAATACTATTCATATTTTCAAGTCTATAAGCACCTTTAAATGACTACTACTTCTTGATACTCATAGACAAGTTGGAAATATCAAATCACTCTAAAGAAACTGAGCAAGTAGAAAGATGTTCAACTGCGAGTTCCTCTCTAACCATGTAATGACATCTTCTTCTCCCAGTGATTTCTTATCAAATATTTCCATGTTTCACATTTAAAAGTAAAAGCAAAACCAATGTTAAACGTGAGTCAATGCTCAAGTGAACTCCCTCCCTTCTGCACTGACAAAGATTCTGCACTTGTATGTGTACAACTATCTAAATAGACCTATACACATAGGCTGTCGGAATAAGTACGGACACTTAAGTTCAACCTAAGCTGTGTTATCCTTACAATAGTAATAGACATTAAAAACAAATTGAAGAAATGATACCCGCATAAATATGCACACAAGAGAAATTAAGAGCATTTTACAAGTTATTCGTCACAGCAGCACCTCTTTGTAAAGGAGCTAGGTTATGAAACACTCCCAAAAGACTTGGTCAAGGTGCTGTGTCCCGACCATGCACTGCTGGAGCGAGTACAGGAGCAGCACAGCAGAATCCCATTTGGTCAGTCACATGCCAGAACAGCAAAGAAAGGTACTTTAAAACATTTGCTTCCACACAGAGCAGACGCTAAGTAAAAACAGATTGGAAAAGAGGAAATGGAGAAGAAACAGAACCAGAGGTCTTTCATATAAGGGTCCCGGGAGGCTTCTCATTCACAAAGCAGCTCAAGTTGAAAATCAGGTGATCACCAAGCTTAACAACACCTGAACCTAGATGCTTATATTGTAAACCTCTTTTTGCCATTAGGTTTTCCTCTGCGAAATAGGTGCTAGAATGCTAGTAACCACCAGTAAGGTGAGAAGTTGCTAAGTGCTTAAATTAGAGTTAAATTAAACAACACGAAAAGCACGGGTGTAGTTACAGGATCAACACCGAGGCAACTTGCTCAGTGCCCGATCGCTCCGATCCCGAGCAATCCTTTGTAGGTCCTCCAGCGGAGCAGCACTGACTCGTTATGCTGATCACCCCCTCAACACACGCACCCAGAGGGTCGTGCACCAGACTCGGCCCACAGCGCTGCCCAACACCGCCAACGAATTCCTGCTCCTATGGAGCACACGGCAGGAGAAGTCCTCGCCATCCCCGTGTTGTCCCCCTGTCACACAGTCACATGCACAAACATCAGCCGGAGCACGTCTCCATGCCACAGGCTGGTTTTCACCCACATTCCCATTATTAATGTTAAAAACACCACATCACAGACCAGCCCATGGTTGAAGGCTGCTCATTAACCGTTTCCTCCAAACCGGACGTTCCCGCTAGCGGACAGATGATAACAGCAGGTTTATTATGTACCATTCTTCCCCCGTGCCCGTGAAGCGCTCGCTCCAGCCCTGGCTCTGGAGTAACCCACTTTCCCAGGCCGGATTTAGCTATAAGTAGGATAGCGGCGCGACGTCAACAAGATATCTTTAGTAAAACGCTTCCCCTACGTTTTAAGATGAGAAGCACCGACTCTACATCAAAACATTTTTCTTTTAAGGCAAACACACGTTACCTATTGGAAAACAAAGCGGTGCGTGTGCGTGCGCACAGATATGCACGGAGGTGGGTGTGTGCACGTGCCTATAGATGCGTGCATACACACGTATGTCTATATGTGGATGTGTATATATATATACACATGTATAGGTGTGTGGGGGTATATATATATGCACACACCGATACACACACACGTATATATGCACGTACATACACGCACACACGCAGACGGCAGCTGCGAGGCTACAATAGGCGCCGTTCCAC
>JAVCKT010021723.1:0-15755 GCA_032273925.1 Rhynchotus rufescens
AGCAGAAGCTGAGAGCACTGGCATTCCAAATAAAAAATATGAAAGGTATAAAAATATAAAGATATAAAAGTCTGGTATCAGGACTTTAAATGTACTCATTCATTTCACCAGGACCATGGTCTGGGTCTGTAGGTGCTGCTTGTCTATTACCAAAAGGGTTTTTCTAAGATGTCTAGACTACTAAACGCTTTTATTTTAAAGCAAAGTGTCTAAGAAAGTGACCTCTCATACGGTGAAACGAATTGGATTCACTTCTATTTGTCCTCTCTAACATTTTTTACAACCTAAGACCTTTTTTCTGCAAACGTAGAAAATCTTAGTGGGAATGGAAAGCAACTGCTAAGTGAAATGTCCCATGAAAACCCAGCAATATACGTGTCTAAATCAACTTCAACTAAGAAAGGAAAAGGACACTCGCATCAGATTTCCTGGAGGAAATTTAAGTTTACCACTGGGTAAACTTAAAAAAAAAAATCTTCTGTCACCATCCCTGTTTATCTCCATGAAGTGATTAGAAGGGTTTGGGATATGTTCACTAGATCAAGCCCCTGAGGATATTTAAGGATAGACATGACCATTCCATGTATCTCAGAGAGGATTGGGCATGAGAGCGGCATCAGTTCATTTGTTTTAGCCAAGACATAGGTCAGTCTGAGGGATGCTCCCTTATTGAGGAGAACCTCTGAGGCCCTTAAGGACAAAGGAGCAAAGCTGAGGTTCATGTTACTTGGAAAATTAATAAAGTATTCTTAAATACTAGCATTTGTATGTTCTACCAGCAATAGACTGAGCCCCAGCCATGTTTTGTATACATGTTACATCTTTTACCACTTTCAGACTAACAAGGTCTTTCTGATTACTGGTACATTTTTCTAATAAATCTGAGATCAGAGAGAAACCTTCTGTCATTTGTTTGTGTCTAAAGCCTTTTTCCCCAATCACCAAAGAAATAAATTTTTGTAACATTTACCAGTTTTATAGTTGCTTTCTACAAATCTGTCCTGTAAATTGCTTTTCCTGCATCAGATGTTTTATTTCTATAGCCAATGATTTGAATGACACTATTTGAATAATTACCTTGTACCATGTTATACTGTCATTTTCATTGACAGATAGATCGCTGCATTTCAGTGAATAACCACTTCCAGCATTTTTAATTTCTGTAGTTAAGTGATTTTCATTGAAACAGCTGCTTTTATTTCTTTCAAGTATATTCAAGGTCCACTTCTGAATTGTGATATTTTGTTTTCCATCACTAGGAAAAAAATGCAAAATCAACTTATGAGATTTTTAAGGAATGTAGCTTAGTGTGTTACACAACAAAATAAAAGTAAATGCTTAAAGAAATCTGTTGGGTTAAAAGTATGTCAATATTGAACTGTTTATTTATATTCCCTTTCATTACTTTTCCATCTCCAAATATGTGTTTCACACAATGAAAAAGGATCTAAACTAAGTCATCTGTTACAAAATCTATGTTGTCATGTAAAGTTACAAATGCACATAAAAATTTTAGAGGTTGGAATCAGCCAGTAATGTTACAGGTAAAATACCCACAGTTTTCTAAATCTTTTTCAAGGTTTAAAGAAGTAAACAAAAATATTATTTGTTAATAAATGTCAAAAATGAAAAGATAAGAAACTCTGCTGTTGTTCATAAAGTTACATTACTCCTTGTTTGAGACTGTGTGAGAAAAACATCAATTTATCTGTGGAAATACTTTCTAAACCACACAAGCCTCGTGAATTGCAAAATCAATTATTATGGATTCAAGAGAGTCTGCAAAAAAAAAAATATTTTGGAAAGGATAACTTTCTTTGTCATTCAGTGTTCACTCATCAGAGATCTACAGTTTGCTGGTCACCTGAAACTGACTCTTAAGTGTCAGAAACTAACACTTCCATAGCAAAGTTCATGATATTCTAGTGTAATATGTTGAAAAGCTCAGACAACAAATGTACTCTAACCATGCTTCTTCTGACTGTTCTTCTGGCTGTGATCTTTCAGGCATCTATTATGTGCTATCAACCTACTTCCCTAAAAACTAAGATTATAGCTATGAGTTATTTCGGTGTTGGGTATGTTTGAATACACGATCATCAGGAGAACAGAAGCTGGAAGAGTTTTGGTGAAGTGAGGGCTTAAGGGAAAGCTGTACGCTTTCCCTTCCCTTCCCTGCAAGTTAGTGGATGAGACTTCCAAAATAACAACTAAACCACAGCTTTCTTTTTTTTTTTTTTTCTCTTTTCCTAAAGAAGTAGGGTCTGACAAAACAAAAGCATTAAACACAGAGCACTTCCCTATGGCTTCAGGTTTATCTGTATAAATAGGTTTGAACTTTTCCATATCCAAAAAAAGAAAAAGGAATTGTTCCCATGGGAACTGAAACTAAACAATGGCAAAGTATCATTTCACTGAAATGAACCAAGGAGACAAAGTCGCCGAAATGCAGAAACAAGCCTGGTAAGTGCGCTGGCTTTCAACACCCTTTTTGTGCAATATGCTTCTTGCAGGGCATATTCTTCTGACAAGAGTTAGAACAATTACGACATCATTTATATAATGAATTTAGCTCCCTCTTTTTTGTCTTTTTAGCAGATTTTTTTGTCCTTTCTAGCAAGAAGAGACTCCTTGCTCTGCTCCCTCATTTGAGGTATTCACAACTCTCAGCTGCATTGTTAGCGAAGCCAAACAGTGGTTTGGCCTCTTCATCGGTTAACTATGGTGTTATAAACAGGAAAAGCCTTAGCAAAACATTTTCACCAGAGAGGTGTTTGCAGGGGTATTCTCAGTGGGCAGAGTCCATCTCATCTATTCTGCAATATCACAGTTACAAGTTTAAATCAGAGCCACTGATCACAATCTGCAGTAGGTTCCCAGACCAGTCACCCTGTTAAAATGCAGTTTGTTTTATATCTCTGTTTTAGGACAAGATAATCTGTCCCAGAAATGCCCATCTCTCCCTGACAACAAAGGTACCTCAGATAACTAGCTTGGATGTAGACATGTACATTTGTTCACACAAAACATGATGATGTCTGAGTTACTTTTCTATTCCGATTTACAGCAAGTGACATTCCCTGATCACATCATGGGGGGAACAAAACCATTTCTGGCACATTCTGGCACAATAGCCTTTTAGTACTCCTCTCAAACCCATCAAAGGGCTACACCCAACAAACACTAGCTTGACTCAGAGCAGAAAATGTAAGTTTACCATAAAGCCTGGACACATATCCAAGTCTAGGTCTTCCCTTACAAAGTAGAAAACTAAATCTAAAAAAGTGTCTTCCCATTGCTTTCAACAGTTCTGGTTACATTACAAAAGTGAGCAGTATTAGAGCCTCAATATATATCCCATCTTTCCATATTTTTGCTGTTTCATAAATTTGTAAGTTTTGAGGTTCTCAAACTCAGTTTCAAGGTCCCTACTACAGAGCAGTAAAATGACCTGTTTTACCTGCTTTTTTTTCTCTTTTTCTTTGTGAGAACCACAGGATATGGGCCATAAAAAAAGTACACAAGCAACAAATCCTCACAAAGATGTGTGATATGTGTGACACAGATTTTGCTTACCACTGTCACACCAAATATACATAAAATCTTTTTCAGGAAATGTTGCTGGAGATGTACAAGCTTGTGCTTACTGATGAAGTCTACATAAACCTGCACACACATATGCACACACTTTAGCTATCCATGCTATGTGTCAGCAGGACACTTCTGCTTTAACTGGAAAGGTTATGGTTTATATATATATATATATATATAAAGTATATATATATCAAAAAAGGTGGATAATGCACCATAAGTATATCAATAAACTGTTTTCACTTCTCTCTTCTTGAACATAATCAACTGTAAAAAAAAAACAGGAAAAAAGGTACTTGATAAAATTTTTGCAAAAGCTATTCACATTGTATTGTCTTATTTTTCTTGAAACTTCACAGTATAATTAACACTCTGTTCACTAAAACTGCCAAAACCGTTATCAGCTTTCTAATAAACCATCTCCCATACAGCTTATACTCAGGTCTAAATACAATATTTGAAAATCAGCAAAAAGATGAATGAAAATATATGAGAAGATGTACCTCGATTTTTAGCACTGTATTTAGTGAAGTAACTATGTAGGGTAATGACCAAAGCTGCCAATGACAAAATAAAACTATAAAACCAAATTCAGATTTTCCATGAAAAGCGCATGAACACAACAATGGACAAATGTGTGTCAGCTATTATCTAATGTCAACCTTAAGCATCAAAACTGAACCTCACTTCTGCCACTTCATAGAGAATTCTGACTCAGTAACCTACTGCTGCTGGCATTACTGTTAGTAACAGCGGACAGCAGCCAAACTACCATATTTATCATCCTTAAAGTCAGCTCCCTGAAGATCAAGTCTGAAATACACTAGCAATACACTAGAAATACACTTGGCTCATGCTTTACCTATATTTGATGCAAGAGTGACCTAACATTGATATCACTTAAAACAGAAAATAAGGTGTAAATAAATAATAATGTGTAAATAGTAATGAAGATGTATGAGTAATGAATAATGAGTAATCCAAATGACTATCTTTGCTCATAATAATGATACATGGAAAAATATACATTAGTTTTTAGCTTCCAAATTAGTTTAGTTTGGTTAAACCTATCAAACTAGTGTTTGCCGAGTCATGAAAGAAATGTGGAAAGCATTTTTCAGTATCACAGACACATAACTAAGCTGTAACCTTTAAGAAAGAGGCAAGAACATAAAAAATATTCACTGAGAAACAGCACAAAGTATTAAGCATGACACACAAAATTATTTTAAATTAATGGCTACTTCAGTTGCAAACGGCAAACTACAGGTTTGGTGCAAGTTAGTCATAAAAATTCCTTGTAAAAAGCTCTTCATTTAGTCCTTAGTCTGATGCTCTTTCTTCATGATTTAATAAAATATACCCCAGACAAGTAAACTCCAACCTTATTTTTTCTTGTTACTCATGATGTTATACATCAGTAAGAAATCAAATCCAATCTTTTCATTTGTTCTTTGTGTAGTTCCAAGTTATGAAAAGCTTTGCCGAGTTCACTTATGCTACTCTTACTTCACTACCTTACCACACAATCAGTCCCATCAACCTACCACGTAGGCCTCATGGATTGTCCCCCACCTGTTAAAGCAAGGATGAGTGTTTTGCCCATTACGGTAAGGACAAATAGGTCAGGTTCAGAAAACAGGCAACAGAAGGGTTGCCTATCACTCATTTTGCTTAGGTAGTTAATCATAAAACAACAGAACTGTTAACTCCTTTATCAAAAGTTCATGAAGCTTTGAAAAGAGACATCTGCCTGCAGCAGCTTGTGAAAACTATTGATCTGGCTGCGTGGATATTGTGAAATGATAAGGAAAATGACACCATAGACAATGCATTTCCTTGCACTTACTTTGTACACATGCCACAAACAATATGAAACTGAGCAAAAATCATCTTCTTCATGAGCAACTGCAAAGACAAAATTTTCAGACATACGTGTGTTTACCCACCTACGAATGACAGAGTAATTCCCAGAGTCACTGAGTTCAGCTGGCCAAAACTCCAGAAAATTCTTTTGTGAAACAATTCTGTGTGTTTCTTTTACCAAATTCCACTTTCCAGCATTTTCTTTGTACCAGTTTATCGAGTTTTCTGCTTTCTGAACATTTTCTTGAGTTAACTCAGGAAAGCAAAGGAAAAAGTATTCCCCTTCTAGTACATCAATGGAGGCACGGAGGGGACATAGCCTCTCTTCACAGCAGAGGGGAGAAAGAGAGAGAGAAAACAAAAAAAGACACATTAGGAAGCCATACACTTATTTCAGAAAACGAGGTCTACCTGACTTTACTGTGTTATGCTGTGCAACTGGTCTTTTTTGAAAAATATATTCTTTTGGCAGAGTAGCAGGGTAGTATTCATATTTCAGCAATACTCATCGCAACCCGAGAACTTGTTTCTCCAAGCCGGCATTCTACCTTACTCAAGCAAAACTCAAAGGAAAAGGATAAAATTTTCCTTGCGGTTTTCTCAGTCCAAAAGTGTCAGAATGAAATGAGCACAGATGGCAGAAAGGAGACCAGAAATCTGGTCTCATTCTATAATAAAGCAGCTGCCACAAATGGAAGGAGGAAGGAAAGATTCTTTACATTTGATTTGTCTTGACAAATATGGCTAATCTTCAAAATGGATCAACTGTCATAAAAAGAGATGCTACAAATTAACACTTGCATTTTTTCATCTTTTCAATTAATATTAAGTGGCTATATTTCTTTAGATAGCTTCAAAAAATCTCTATCGTACTGAGACTGTATGAGTAAAATTTAATCTCAAAGTCTGCTTTTCCGAAAGTAACCTTTGCATGCAGGAAATCATACAAAATACAGAATCTACTATAAAGAATCATGAATGAAATAAGTGTTCAGCCTTTATTTCTCTTGAGATTCCCAGAGATTATCATAGTTTAACAAGTATTGTGACTGTACTTCTGAAAGGCACAAAAAGCAGATTCATTCTCTTGCTTGCTGTGTTTCTCCATACAGTCAAGCTCCTATACAACATTACCAGCTTGTTTCTGTATCTTGGCAGTATCTTGGTTCTTTTTCTTTCATAATTTTTGTTATCTATGCACAGTGCAAGCTTCCAAAGATCAGAACCATGTTGCAATCAACAACATTAGTAAGATTTTGTTCTCAATACTTCTGATAATAAAGCTCAGAAAATCCAGCATTTGCCTGATTGTCTCCCAGTATGCAAACTCTAAGCAGCTCTGAGAAGAAGATGCCATTTATTCAGCAAATATTTAAAGATTTACTGTTGAAGTGAGGACTTATACTTACTTACCAGTGGAAGATCCAGTGATAAACATTAACAAAAAAATCACAAGAGGCATTTTCTTGAGTTACTTATCACTTCTTCTCCATAAAGATGAAAAATATCTTGCTCTTGATTGCACTGAAAGCCTAAGAAAAAGATTCATAATTCCTCACAAGGGCAATGGAATGGACCACTTCAAAGCTTGTGATCAGTGTAAATAACGGTTGTTATTGAACAGGGATTTCCAGATGGAAAATTACTCATTTTTATCCTAAGAGGTATTTTCATATATTAGGTCACAAATTTTTCTAGGCATGACTTATTTTAATTTCAGAAAGTAATGCAGGGTTTCCTTCCTGCTTTTTCTCATTCATTAGGTACCTTGTGTTCTCCAAATTAAAATTATAACCTTTATTATAGAAGTACCCCAAATGAAATTCTAAGTAAACAGCTACCATTCAGTAGGACAATATTTTTCCCCCACAGTCTTTGCAAGATTAGACCTTACAGAAATACAGCTGACAAAACTTTTGCTTGCCTTCAGTGAGAACCTCACAATGTTGTTAGCGTGGATACCTTGGCATTCAATTACTTGAGGCTGTTTGAAAACAAAGAAATCTATAACTCTGCCTCATGTTTTCATCTACACAACAGTTAGGTACCATGACTGAGAGGTTCTAATGTTTCCTTTGAGGGAGGAGGATGAAGAGGCTTCTGGTCAGTTACTTTACATGCAGTCAATTGAACTTCCAAAGACAAATGCAAAATGCTACTAATTCATACCAGAGTAGAGTATCTTCCATGAGATTCCTCAGAAAAATAGGTTCCCACAACCACTAGCACAGCCAGTGCTAACTGGGCCTCAGTCTTGCTTACAAGACAAAGGTGTGTAAGAAACACAGTTGAGCTGCCAACCAAGACAGACAACCTTGCTCAGTTACTGACCTGGCCATGCGCACACAACAAACGCGATGGGCCCATAAGAAATAAGTTTCATGGACAGCTGACAGAAGTCGTCTCTTTTAAGAATCCATTTCTTTGTTTTTATTACCTAAACCTCTCGCAGCTTGAGAACATACTTACCAACACCAGATTTTATTTACAAACAGAAACTTCTCTTGATAAAAAGCAGTCGGATGGTGTGATTATTGCATTTAAAGCAATGGTACAGAATGATCCCAAGACATGGAGCTGCTCTCCTTTTATTGTGCTGCCCAACTCATTATAAAGATGCCCTCATGTCATAAATCACTGAAAGAAGATTAAAGAACTACATCACATCCTCTTTCTCAAACTGGGTGATAGATGGATCCAGATTTAGACAACATCTAAAAGAAGCCGGATGCTGCAACCAACAAACTTTCAAGTGGCCACACAGCAAACTCCTCAGACCTGGTTTCGATTCCCCTCTACACGTGAAGATTCAAAGTCTCACATCCTACAAGCAAGACAGGACCTCCTTTATTTTCACTTCTTGAATTTACTTTTTCTGTTGTTGTTAACTATTCCCCTTGTAAGACTAACTTATCCAAAAGAAATACAGCTGTTATAGACCATTACAGTAAGGGCCATCAAATATAAATAAAGCCATAAATAATCAGATTTTAACTCTAAATCTCATTTTTGTTGTACCTTCTTTGCACAACAAGAGAGGTTTTAGTGAATACCCTTCATTCCTTTAACAGGAACTAAATAACACTGTATTATGCAAAATACTTGGTAATGATCAGATTTGGGGTTTACAGATGCTAACTGGGAAAATGTACATTCTTCTTTGTACTCACACATTGCTGCTGCATCAGGTTGTCTGAAATTGTTCTGCTTCAGACTAACAGTATTTCAGTATTTGCATTTGAATCACATGGTTTGCAGTCCTCTGCCATGAAAAATCAGGAAAGAAAAAAAAACCTAAAAAGAAAACTACTCTTGACAAAACTCAGCAAATATAAGTTTTTTTAAGAAAAAAAAAAGATTCTGCTTTTCAGAAAAAAAAATGAGATGTTTTAAAATAGAGAGAAAAATTCTCTGTGCCATAAAGGAGGGATTACAGCAGAATATAGAGACATTCAACAGGTAAAATACAGGCAACAGCAGGGAATAACAGCTTCAAACTGTTTTTTAAAAAGTAATTGTCTGTGAAGCCCCAAAGCAACAGGTATTTTTAATACGTTTTTCCAAAGTCATTCATCTCAAAGCCACTGTTAGACTTTTAATACAAAAAGAGTAGATGGTTCTAAAAAAATCATAGTGCCATTGTGAAACCAATAATGCTTTAATTAAACTGAAGGCTGTAAAATCTGTAATTCTGAAGGCTGTAAATCTGAAGGTTGCAAAATCTGTAAAATCTGTCATTAATGGTATCTCATGAAAGAGATAATTGTCCATGTTTAAGCATCATTATCTCATGAAAGAGATAATTGTCCATGTTTAAGCAGCATTAAAATTATTCTTCAGTTTCCTAGAATCCCAACAATACTTTGGAATGAAAAGGAGCTGATACATCAGAGTGATATTTAGTTCTGCTCAAGCAATTCACTTCAGTCAATACTTCTGGAAATAGGAATTGGTCCCAAAGGTTTATGACTTCCTTTTTAAAAACAAACAAAAAACAAACATAACTTCTTCTCAACCACTAGTCTTACCTCTTTAAGGACAGATCTTTGTGGAGCTGAAATCTTTTTCACGCAAGACTATCCAGTGCTGCAGTTCATTCAAGAGTTCAATAAAAGAAAAAAGTAAAAAAAAAAAAAAAAAAAAAAAAAAAAAAAAAACAATTAAAATTACAATATCCTTACTAAGACAAAGCAACTTTCTTCAAAGACTACTGCTTATTGGTTAAAATGGAGATCTATCTCCATATCAAACAACATGAATGGAGGTGTTTACTCACAGTGCAGATCTTGCCAGGAGGACACCTGCAGTAGAGTCAATCTCCCAAACTCCAGGTAGCAACACACCTGGTAGTAACCAACCTTCTCTACCTCAACAACCTTAATAATCTTAGTTTATGTCTGCAACAGGGAGCAACCTCTCTAAAACAGCGAGACCACGCAAAGACAGCTCAATCTGAAAGAAAAAAAAAAAATCCCAGAACAGGAAGAATAGAATTAGTCATTTTGTGAGCCAATGACTTCAGGGGCTGGGGGGGAAACCTGAGAAGGCTGATCTGGCAATTTTCTTTTCAGCAGCATTGATTGCAAAGGTGGCAATAAATGGCACTAAATTCCCTAAACAGGGCAGCAGAAGTGCTGGTAAAGGTTTAGGGAATCGCCTGTTCCCGCCGCCACCTGCAGCGGTTATTTAGGGAGTTCGCCCTGCTCTGGAGCCAGTGTCCGCGAGGGGGAATAAGCCCGTTCCAGACCTGGAGATTAAAATGATAATAATAATAATAATAAAAATAAAAATAATAAAAAATACTAGTTATAGGTATTATATAATTATACATAAATAATTATTATTTTTAATAATAATAATAATAATAATAATAATAATAATAATAATAATAATAATATAATCCGGGCCCCAAAGGGAAGCAGCGGGGAGGACGCAGCGGGGAGGAGGCAGAAACCTCACCGAGGAGGTGGCAGATTTGGGGGTCGCGGCCGCGCCGCCCCTCAGCCCCCGCCCGGCCGCCGCTCCGCGGGGCGCCGACGCTGGCGTCCTGCCCGCTCCGCTGCCGCTTCCCGTCCCGCCCTGGCGCAGCGGGAAAGGCTCCCGGTAGCGGCCGTGGCGCGGGCGCCGCTTCCCCCACGGTTCTGTGAAGGCGCTGCCCGCGAGGCGCCTTTCTCAGAAGCGCGCGGCCGCGGGGCGCAGGTGCGCGAAGGGCTGTCCCCCGCGGTAAGGGCTGTCCTGAAACCGTGAGCGAAAACAGCAGAAAAGAGAGAGGGGGAAAAAAGAAAGGGTTGGGAGGGGAAGACAGAGAGGGGAAAAACAAAAAGAAAAAAAAAAAGAAAAAGAAAAAAAAAGAAAAAAAAAGGAAAAAAAAAAGGAAAAAAACAAGAAGAGGGAAAAAAAGGAGAAAAAGACGAAAGAGGCAAAAAAAAGACAAAAAAGAATAAAAAAGATGAAAGAGGAAAAAATAAAGAGGAAAAAGAGAAAAGAAAGGAGGAGTGAAAAAGGAAAGAGAAAAAGGAGGAGAAAAGAAAGGAGAAACGAAAGGAGGAGAAATGAAAGGGAAAGAAACAAGAATAGGGGTGAAAAGAGAAAAGGTGAAAAGAAAAAGAAAGGAGGAAAAAAGAAAAAATATGAGAGAAAATAAAAAAAAAGGAAAGGAGAGAAAAGGAAAGAAAAACACCCTACCCTCCAACCCTCACAAGTTATAATCAGCAGGAAAAGAAAAAAAAGGCCAAATGTGTTGGTCCTACAAAAGAAAGAACGTAAAGATAAAGAAAAAGAAAAAGAGAAAAAAAAGAGTAAAAAGGGATCTACTGATGCCTTGTCTTCTTATTTCATTGCTCTTTCGTTTTGCCAGGGTCCCCGTGGCAGGGCAGGGGAGAGTAATTCAAGACTCCAAGGCACAAAACACGTAAAAATGCAGCGCATGAATTCACCCCAAATCAGGTCACATGAGTTCATCCCAAATCAAGCCCTCATTCACCAGAAGTTCCCTGTAGCAGGTGGTCATTCAGAGATAAGACATGCACTTTATACTAAAAAAGGAGTTATCCTCTAGACCTGGCTTTTTTGCATGTTTTACTGCTAAGATAAAGAATTCCTGAAAACCTATACTGCTTCACCATATTTGGCTTCTTTGTTGCAGATTGAAATAAGATGCACATAAAGGCAATCAGATCTTTACCTAATGCAAATCAGCACAATTTTAGGAAAGTCAGATGCAAATCTAACCACTATAACTACTTTAAAGGTGTATGCATTTTGCAGTGCTACCTTGCACTGTACTTGTATGATTCAGTTCATGATTTTAAAACTTAATAATAACTTCAAACCTTTGTACCATGAAGTTAATAATGATTTTACAGGAAAGTTAAAAAAAAAATCTACAGTCGAGAAATAAATTGGTAAAGTGAAATGTTATTAGCTTTCTACTTCAACAGGCTAAGTCTCAGTAGTAATAGTCTGGAAATATCCTTTAAGTTTTATTCACACTTTTACAACAGTATTTTCCATGACCTGTTCTCACATACATTTGCTTTCATATGCTTTTGAAATGGTCTCATGTTTATGAACTTTCACCTGTGCTATAAAAAGCACAGTGTTAAATTAGTGCTTTCAACTAATGTCATAGCTAGCTATCTCTGAGGTACATAAAAGTATGTGGAAGGAGAATGATGCTCACAATTTTAAGTCCTCAGATGAACCCAATTTTTTAATAGTGAAGAAATACTCGGGTAATAAAGAAGTAACTAGACCAAAAATTACTGCAGAGCAGGGCAGCAGCCTGTTGTAATTATGATGTAAATGGAAACTCACAGTAATATTGGAAAATAGTATCTTTCTCTGAGTTATGACCACCTGAACACTAGTGAAAACCAGTTGCTTATCACAGTCTTTCCTTTCCATCCAACACACTCTACACTGAGCTAACTGAAAATCTAAACTGTGAAACTACTTCCGTCACAAATAGGAACCCATCATCCAGCCCTCATAACCACAGGCAAAGAGTGCTCTTCACTTCTAACTGATAACCTGTGACTGGCAACTTTGTTAATCTGCTTCTGCTAGCTCTGTGTACCACTCATTAATTCCTGGTAGGTACTATGTTGCATTCATCCTTTTTTAGCATTATCTGTCCCTGATATCCAAAAGGAGGGTCCAGACTCATTAAACATCTATAAGAGCCTCATGTGATCTTCAAAAGTTTTGGAATCTGTAAGTTTTTCAAACTTTCCTCACACTGTGTATTCAGAAAATAATTTAGGTTGGAAAGAAGCTCTGGAGGTCATCGAGTCCAATCTCCTGCTCAGGGCCAGTCTTGAACTGCCAAGTCTTGATCAGCTCCAAGGACAGAGGTTCCATTCTCTGTAGACCAGCCCCACTCTTTGACTGTGTTTATGGTGAAAAATATCTGATTGATTTAACCGTGTTCCATGTTGAACCTGTTGCTTGTTTTATCTCATCACTGTGTTCCACTGAGAAGATTCTGGATTCATCTTCCTTATAACTTTTCATTAAATTCTTGTAGACAAATGCAAGGTCTGCCATCCTCTCCCTGTACGTTCTTTTCTCCAGTCTATCCAAACAGTCTTCACTAGACTCATTCTGGTGAGTCAATGTCTTACTTGCATCGTAGGATGCAAAATTTGACATCGTACTCCAGAGCTTACAAATGCTGAAAACATGTGAATAATTATTTTCCTCAAGTCACTGTCACATCCTTGCCAAAAAAAGCCAGGATGTGGTTGGCCTTCTTTGTCATGAATGCAAACTGCTCGCTCAAATAACAGCTTGTGGTCCACCAGAATTTCCAGTCTTTTTCCAGAAAGTTGCTCTCTGCTAAGTTGGCCTCCAGCTTATTTTGTTGAAATGAAATGAAATTTCATGAAATGAAATTCCACTCAGATTCAGGACATTGCAATGTGCTTTTACTGAACCTCCTGAGTCTTCTGTCAGCCCATTTCTCCAGTCTATTGCTGTTGTTCTAAATAGCAGCCTTGCGCCTAGTGTGTCAACCATCCCTCCCAATCCAATATTGTATTCAAATCTGCTGAGTACAGCTTATCCCACCTTCAAGATCATTAATAAGGACATTTAAGTAATACTGGTACCACGATCAGTCCCTGATGGACACCACTGCTGTTTGCTGGGCTGTTCACTGGGCTTTGTATGCCAGCTACAATCCACTGATCCATCACTGATGTTTGGTGCAGCCACTTTTCCACTTACCTTAATCTACTTTTCCTGCCCATATCTCACCAATTTGTATATAAGGATACTATGGATATTGCAGGTGACTGTGTCAAAGCCCTTGCTAAATTCAAGATATGCAGTATCCAGTGCTCTCCTGCTGTCCACAGTACAGTTGGTCACTGTGCACATGATTTGTTCCTTAAAAAAACATCCCGGCTTTTCCCAGTCACCTTCTTGTGATTCATATGCTTGGAAATGGCTCCCATGAGGATTTGCTTCATAAACTTTAGGGGACTGAGATCCATAAAGAGTAGGAACATTTTTAAAGAATAAATTAGAAGGAAATAGATTATAACTCTCATAAGAAAATTGGCATGTAATTCAAGTTTTAAAGCAGGAAAAATCATAAATTGCAGGATGTATGCAGACTCATGGTACATCCAAATTCGTATCACAAACTCCACAATTTTTCAACCCCTCAAAAAGTCAGGAACATATACTTGTGCATGTATAATTTTTTTATAACGTAACAAAACTTGGCCAAGCCTCTAAGAGGTTGATATTGCATGCACTATAAATAATAGCTTTCCTCAAAAGCTTCTACGGGTCAATTTCTTGATGTTCACAAATGTGAATAAAAGGAAATGGTTCTGCGGTAGCAAACAGAATTGGAATTGCAGTGTAGGCAAAAGTCTCTCCTGAGGAAGAGAGGCTGGCCTGGTTTTGTAATAGCAAGGGAACGTGAGGAGCCAGGACAGAAGGACATAGAGCCTTGAAGGGTTAGATTGCTGGTATTTCAACTGAGGCAGATACGTGAAGGAGAAGGTTGCTCGTGCACTGTGTGCATCAGGAGCAACAGACAGACTGGCTTTTCAAGGTTGTGATTTATGTGAAAAATCAACCTCAGGTCTGAGCAATATTTCTTATGCCAGATCATGTTTGCATGAAGGCCTGGTTTGTATTAAATACATAGTGTATTTTATTTGCTATGGGAAGCGCACTCTAATTGTTGTGCAGCTGTCATGCTTCATATTAGCAGGAGCTAATTTTAATTCCACTGAAATCACCAGTAGATTCACTGCTGCCATCAACAAGCCCACAAAGTCAATGTTCATTCCTGTCTTTTCTTATGTCTTCTTGTACTTTTTTTTTCCTATACTGTCTGCAATGTAGCATATCACTTGTCACATATGCGGTATCCAGAGATTAATAATATATAACTAGGGATGTTTAACTCTGATTGTAGTTACATGCCAGGGACACACTTCTGTTCCTTAAAAATACATATATATATTTTTACTGAAGCAGTGATAATTCAAAGCCTTGTCTGTCACCAGGTACCAGTGCCATATTCTGAGCTGCTGTTAAGAGGGGACGTTGTGTTTATTTCAGGAGATTACAGCAGTATGCACACACCGAGAATTTCACTATGTTTATTGCTATTGCCATACTGAAAATGACTTAGTTTCGGTTGGCCACAATCTCTGAACACCTTGTCAGCCGCTAGATGGCCCACTGACTCTTCTCAATTAATTTCTGAAAGCAAATCTGCTCTCAGGACTGCTTATTAGGGGGTATCAGAATAACAGGGATGCCACAAAGCAGGAATTAAAGGCCATTAAATATCTAAGTCAACAATCTAAATCTGTAATTAAACGACCCTGACTACATGCAACCTTATTCCATTTAATGTTTAAAACTTATATATTCAAGTGAGTCTTTTATCAGTGTTTTCAAGTGGAAAAGGGGATATTTTACAAAGGGCAGTCTCTCCTTTTATGCTGTTGTAATGTCATTAAGGCAAATTCTATGGTATTCATATTTTATATGCATTCAAGACAATATGAAATAAAAATGGAAATTTTCATTAAGAACATGTTTTGTATATTTAGATTCGTCTTACATTGGATACAATGTTACAAAAGTATACCAGACTGCTTTTTGTGCTCTTAACACTGTAGCTGTAATATCTTAAGGCATTAATTTTAACGCATATCTTGGATTTCCATAATAAACTAAGGAATATAAAAAGAAATGGCAGCTACAGCATTTCTCTATCATTATTATAATTGCATACTTACTTTTTCTCTAAAGAAATTCTTTGC
>JAVCKT010021724.1:0-43585 GCA_032273925.1 Rhynchotus rufescens
GCCGCTCCGTCGCGCGGCCTCCCGCGCTCCAGGCGCCGCAAGTCCTCTCGGCCCTGGGGCAGGAGCCGTGGGCGGCCGCCCGCGCGGGGCTTCCCGTCACCTCCTTGGCCGAGAGCAGCCGGGGCCGCGGCGTGCGGGCACCGGGGTCCCCACAGCGCGCCGGGGCGCTGCGCAGCCGCCCGGCCCGCCGGTGCTCGCGGGAGATGTCCGGCAGCGGGAGCTCCCGCGGCGCCAAGGCGGCTCCCACGTGGTTGCCCACGAGCGCCTGCTCGGCGCCGTCGCCCTCGGGGACAGTCTTCACCAGGAGGTGGCCCAAGGCGCCCGCTGCAGCGCCCGGCAGCGCTTTGTCCCCTGCGCAGCCGCCGCGCACGTGGAGCGGGTGAAGGCCGTGGGGCGGCGCGTTGGCCCCTCGCCACCTCTCGTCGTCCCCGTGCACCCTGGAGTCCAGCAGGACGGGCTGGGGCAGGCTCGGCGCAGCACCCTTGGGTGCATAGACGCGGGGGAAGCGCTCCGCAGGGCCGGGTGGCCGGTGGGAGCCGGTGCTGTTCTGCACCACGAGCTGGGGCGTCCTCAGCGAGAAGGTGGTCTGCAGGCGCTCGCTGTGGTTGCTCCAGTCCTCGATGGTGCGCGTGGCCGTCTCCAGCGAGCCGCCCACGCTGGCCGTCGACACCATGTCCTTGGCGGCCTGCAGCATCTTCAGCACGTTGGCTTGGGCCGAGCCCGCTGTGACGTCGGGGGTGGGCGCCCGCACGGGGCTCGCCAGGGTCTGCACCCCATTGAAGCAGCTGTAGATGCCCTGTGTGGAGAGAGGGACCCCCCCCAATCTCATCAGTAGAGCGTTTGGAGCTCCGTGACCTGTGGCATCCACCAGCCAGACCCTCCTTCCTTCATAAATGTCACCATATTAGCAGTGGTTTGGATGTGTCAAGGAGAGCTGACCTGAGGTGACACCTCTGGACCATGATCTCAGATTCTTAGCAAGTCAAGCTAAGATCTTCTAGTGTCACATACTCTACCTCAGCTGCTGTGCATGGTGGAGACCCCAGAAACATTAGCTCAGCCCTGAGAATCCCTCTGCCCCAGTCTTGCTTCCTCATCCATGGAGCAGCTCCCATCCCTAGTCCTGCACACCAGGCTCCTCCCCTGAGGGAAGGGAGAACAGGCCCACATCCCCAGCACCATCATCCCCCGACCAACAGCACATCTCAACACGAGCATCTCCCCCACAAGCCCCATAAAGCTCTAAAAGGCATCAGCCAAGCTGTGCCCACCTCCAGGGAGGAAATTTGGGCCCCTGGAGAGCCCGGGCGCCACGCGCTCACCCTGCTGATGGCCAGGAGGAAGTCGAGCTTGTGCGACTTGGGGACGGAGTGCCGCAGCTTCCAGTAGACGAGGTGCTCCCAGGCGAAGACCAGCAGGCTCAGCCCCATGGCCACCAGCAGCATGTAGAAAACGCCGGCCATGTTGTCGATGTCCAGCTTGCTGCTCATCACCTCGTTCTTCTCGTTCTGGCAGATGCCCGACAGCCACACGGTCTCCAGCTTCTGCGTCTCACCTGGGACCGCATGCGCACAGAGACATGGGGTGACAAGTCCCACCCGGGCTGCGTCTCCCCAAGCCCCTACCCCTCACCATCGCTGGAGGAAGGGGACAAATAACAAGAGAAGCACCTGCTGCAGCTGGTATCAGCTCAGCCTTTGTGCTCACCCTTGGCCTGATCATCCCACAAGATGCTCGTCTTTCTCCCAGGCCCTCTCTCTCCTCTTTTCTCTCTGTCTCTCTCTTCCTCCTCCCTCAGTCTCACTCCCTGTCCTGGGATGCTCCTTCTCCTTCCCCTGCTCCTCAGCCCTCCTATACTTAGTGCACAACAGTCTCCAAGCCAACAGTGGGATCTGAGCCTCTCCAAAGGCACTGGTGACCAACACGGCCCATGCTGGGACAAGACCTCATCTGCCCTCCCCAGGTTCATTTGCTGTGCAGGGATGGATTCCATGGGCCAGAAAACCCTCACAAGATTCAAATAAATATAATTAAAAATAAATAAATAAAATAAACGAGCTTCTCTCCATCAGCAAGAGCCCTGGGGAGCAAAGAGCACCCTGGAAGAGATGAGTGAGGAGCTGGCAGGGCTCAGCTCGGCTCAGCGCACACCCACCGTCCCCCAGGAACTGCAGCAGGGCCAGGTCGATGGCCCGTTTCCAGCGCGAGTCCTTCTGCAGGGCGATGCCGTAGCCCGTGGTGGCGAAGACCTTCCCGCTGCCGATGGTGACCAGCTTGCAGCCCTCGTCCTTGCCCGCCATGTAGTTGAGCACCGCGGCGTCGTAGATGAAGGCGTCCAGCTTCCTGCGGGGCCCGCGGAGCGCGGGGTGAGGGGAGCCCGTGCGGGGAGGCTGCTGTGACCCGTGCGCGCCCGCGCGAGGGCAGGAGCCCTACCCCATTTTGAGGCTGGTGAGCGCGTCCTCCACCGAGCGCTGGTTGTACTTCACCATGTGCGTGTGCATGTCGGGGTAGTTGCTGCGGATGTTCCTCTCGGTGCTGCCGTTGGGGACGGTGCCGAAGCGGAACGGCGGGTACTGCTCCTGCGGCCGCTGGAACTGCGAGGGACCCCCGGGCACCGGCGTCACGCTGGGCCTGAGGCCACCCCCCACCTGCCTGTGTGTGCCCACAGCCCTCCTTCAGGGTCTAACTTAGCCGTGCCACATTCTGACACCTGAACACCCCTCTCCAGCCCCAGCTACACCCATAGGTGCTGCTCCTGGGGCTCAGCCCTGCTCTGCACCCCGAATGGGTGGGGATACTAAGGCACGGGCACAAAGAGGAGTTGGGGTCCACGCGCTCCACACCTTCCTGTCGCTGAGCCCCGACACCGTGTCGATGTACTGCTCCTGGATCATGAAGGCGGCCAGGTTGGCCGTGTAGCTGGCGAGGAAGATAACGGCGAAGAAGGCCCAGACGAGCACCATGATCTTGCTGGTGGTGCCCTTGGGGTTCTCGATGGGCACCGAGTTGTTGAAGACCAGGGCCCAGAGCAGCCACACGGACTTGCCAATGGTGAAGGAGGGCCCGCCGGGCCCTGGGGACGGGAGAAGGGAAGGGTCATCCCAGCCGGGGCGACCCCGCGCCCACCGTCCCCGCTACTCACGTTTGGCGCTGCTCAGGTTCTGGTTGTAGCCCACGGGGCTGAAGTACTCGAAGACGAAGACGGTGACGGCGACCACCGTGAGGCACATCACGAACATCATCACCCACACGGCCGGGCTGTAGGGCTCTGCAAGGCACCGGCACCGCTGGCACCCGCGGCCCCCGGCGGCCCCCCCATGGCCCCGCCACGAAGCCAAAGTGAGTTGCTTTGCAAAAATTATTCAGTCATTAATGCCAGGCAATAACTCTGCTCCGGAGGAATTACGGCCTTGTCGCAGAGATATTATTAAGAAGAAGAGAGGCAAAATGTACTTATGAAATGGAAATTACTCGGCAGCGAGCCGGGCTCCAGGGGGAGGATGCAAACCCTTGCTCCACCTGAGCTGGGGTTTGGCTGTTTTGCTCTCGCTGGAAAGCCCCAAGAAATCACCTCATGTTTCATTCAAGGTTTAGGACGACCTTGGCCACTCTCCTTGCCTCCCCAGACCCAGGACGGATTGTCCTTTTGCCCGTCCCATGCTGCTCACCGAGGAAGGCGGAGGGGGAGACGGTGCCGTTGCTCCTGGCCACCATGACGCTGATGCCCGTCTCCACGAAGGGCACGGAGAAGTCCACGATCTCGGAGCGCTCCTCGTTGATGGTGAGCGAGCCGATGGCCATGTCCGCTCGCTTGTAGTACACCTGGGAAGGGGCAGTGAACCCTCAGCGCTGTTGTCTCGGCAGGTGGAGGAAGACAAGGGCCAACCAAAATCCAACACGAGCCCCAGGACAGAAAGTCTAACCCGTTTCAACAGAAAAATCCCAGGCCTGGACCTGTCCCCCAGCAAGGCTTGGGAACGACACCCTGGGTTGCCTTGGGGAAGGAAGGAGGGAATGAAT
The DNA here is from genome assembly GCA_032273925.1 of Rhynchotus rufescens. Lineage (NCBI taxonomy): Eukaryota > Metazoa > Chordata > Aves > Tinamiformes > Tinamidae > Rhynchotus > Rhynchotus rufescens. The sequence goes on from JAVCKT010021724.1 coordinate 4,021, forward strand.
TTGGGGGACGAGCCCTGCCCACCCCTACCTCACCAATCATCCCGTTCCAGACCCCGCGGACGATCTTGCCGTGTTTGCCGTTGGTCACCAGGTAGAGGTCGTAGGAGAACTTGACTGCCTTGGCCAGCTTCTTCAGGATGTCGATGCAGAAGCCCTTGCAGCACAGCTTGGTGTAGGGGTCCACGGAGCCATCACCGCTGAAGCTGAGACACATAAAAGCAGGTCAGGGTGTCCCCAGGGGACAGGAAGGGTCCTGAGCACCCCAGGGGCTGCAGAACACACTGAGCCAACCTTCATCTGGTGCCACCGGCGCAGGGTTTCACCCCAAAATGAGGGGGAAGGAATGAATTGTCCCCATGCCACCCGGTCCCGCACACCTCTGCGAGGAGTTGGTCTGCTTGCGGCAGGGCACCGTGTTGCGCACGCAGACACCCGTGCTGGGATCTGTGTTCTCCACGATGACGAAGGGCCTCTCCTCCAGCGTGGCCACTGTCAGGTGCCGGTTGTCAGCCACGGGTTGCAGGAAGGAGCCGTAGCGGGGCCACACCGGGTACTTCATGTGGATGATGCCCTTCTCCCACTTGCCCACCTGGCAGGAACACAAGAACCCCATCATGTCCCACACAGCACCTAGGGGGTCTTCAAGCACTCGAATATCAGCTCCAAGTGTCAACTGAAACACTTTTAAAGGGCTAAAAGCTCCACATGGATTGCAGCAGGTCTCAACACTTGCTGTTCCCTAAGGTGGACAGTTGGGCTTTGAAATATTGTGCAATTTCACAGCCACCAAATTGAGGAGGAAAAGGAAAACCCCGAGCTTTGGTGCCCGACGGAGCCGTGCGAAGCAGCTGAAGGAGCCAGGGTGTCCCGTGCACAGTCATACCCAGCCCAAGCCCTGCGCGTGGCTCCCTACCATCTCCCAGAGCCGATGCTGGTTGAGCGAGATCACCACCATGGTGGGCCGCACCAGGTAGCCGCCCTCGTTGAAGGAGAAGTCCCTGTGTTCCCACGTGACGTTGAGGAGGTGCCTGGGGGGACAACAAGAGCGCTGTGAGTCCGTGAGAGCCCCACTGACCTCATGGACCATCCCCATCATCCCTTGGTGCTGGATGGGGCATCGCGGCCAACGGTGCCAGAGTTGGACATGGTGAGACATGCGAGTGGGAGCAACCAAAGCAAGGGCCCTACCGTGTCCCTGCTACCCACTCCTTCCTCTTCCTCCTGCTCTTCCTCCCCACTCATCCGCCCTTGGTCATTGCAATGTGAGGCCCACGACCATGCTCCAGGGTGCCCCACCGCCCCACACGGAGCCTTCACTCCCCAAGGCTCACCGGTAGAAGCTGTTGTTGGTGGCGGCGCCAGCGGGCGCCCAGCAGTCGCGCCCCACGTCCGGCAGGTAGCCATGGGCCCGGAAGAAGCCGGCCGCCCCCATGGCGACGATGGCGACGCCGTCGCGCACCTTCTGGCGCAGGCTCAGCTTCCAGCTCTCCGTCACCACGCTGATGAGGCCCACGGGGAAGGAGGCGGGCGGCCGCTCCATGTTGCCCACCGTCAGGCTGGGCACGATCCACACGTAGCCCGGCCCCACCAGGCCGGCCTGCTCGGCCATGGCGAAGAGGTACTCGGCCTCCTGGCGCGAGCAGTAGACCAGGAGCACCTGGGCGTCGAGCTGCCGCAGGAGCCGCTGCGCCCGCGAGCTGCTCTGCTCCGCGCTCATCTCCAGGGTGAGCACGTCCTGCAGCTCCCAGCCGAAGTAGCTGGCGTCCGTGAAGGAGCGGATGACGTCCAGGAAGATGTTGTAGCCCGGGTAGAGGCTGGTGATGACAGCGAAGGAGCCCCAGTCGTATTCCTCCAGCACCTTGAAGATCACCTGGATTTGCTGCTCGATGGAGACGCCCAGCTGCAGGAAGGCCGAGCCGGGCTCCTGCGGGAGAAGATGAGGCCGCTGGGGTGGAGAAATGCTGAAGGATCCAGCACCCTGTGCCCGGAGCACCCCGTGCCCCTCAAACCTTGGATTTGCCACCAAGAGGAGCTCAGGGGACCCAAAAGCTGCTAGAACCCAAGGGCTGGAGACACCAAAAACAGGATCAAGGTGTCCCCATGCTCTGCGGTTTCTTCCACCTGCTGCTCTTCTTTGATTTCTTCTCACTCTTTGACTAAAATTCCTCCAGCACTTTCCCAATCACACCAATAATTTCCCTTTAAATCACAGGAGCGAGGAGGGGGCAGCTACTCTGCCGGGCAAATAAATCCCCTTCCCGCCTCTGGCCCGTGAGCTGCTCCTCCTCCCGCCCCCCTCCCCAGCCATCTGGCCTCTCATTAGCAAATCTTAATTGATCTGATTCCGTCTTAAACGATTCAGTGAACGGCATTTGCAGAAGGTCGCGAAAAGGCGGCCGCGCTTTGCTGTGCAGACGGCCTCCGCCGCCGTCGGAGCGTCGTGCCGCCCGGAGCGGGTGAATCCCGTGGGATTCAGTGCTGCGGGGAAAGGGAATCTACAAGGCGGGTGGGGAAGAGGAGGGCGGCCTTCAAATGAGGCCCCCTGGCCAAAATACAAGCTCCCCAAGCAGAGGGTTGTCACTGATGCCAAGGAAAGGTGGTAGGAGCAGGAGGACATCTCACCTTCGGGGTGAGGACCACAGCAGAGCCCCCGCTGATGCTGATAACGGGCACCTGCGTCTGGGAGGAGATGAAGTCCAGGATCTGGGCCACGGCCTCCGTCCCTACGTTGTCCTCGAAGACGATGCCGTGGATCTTGTGGCTGGCGAGGATGTTGCAGATCTGGGTGAGCAGGGTGCTGGGGTTGGTGTTGTTCACCACCACCGTGATGGGGTGGATCTCCAGGGGCATGTCCAGGAAGCCCTGGGGACTCAGGCGGGAGCGGATGTGCAGCGGGTAGGAGGTGCCCCCGAACACCACGGCCACGTTGACCACGGGCTCCTCGGGGCCGGGCAGCAGGATGTCGGTGAAGACGGCCGAGCAGCCCAGCACCATCGACAGTAGCAGGGTGTGCGCCGGCGCTCTGCCCATGTCCGCCGCCGCGTGCCTGCGGGGACGGCACAGACCCGTCGCGCCCGGCCCCTGCATCCCCATGCCAGCCTTTTACCCCATCCCGAAGGCGCTGCCTCTTCCCGCATGGAGCCTCAGTGGGAGCATCTCCGGGAAGGAGGAGCGCCGGGAGCAGCGGGGTCAGCACAGGGGTTGCTCATGAAGGGATGGCGTCAGTACCCGCATCCCTGCTGGCACCGCGTTGCCAGACAGCAGCTGCCGACCCTCCCTCCTGATTAAGACATATATATACACTTAGGTGCCACCTTTGGCCCCGCTAACTCTCCAATTAAGCGCCCAGCGGGAGGATGCAGGCCATAACACACAGCCAGCCCACGGCACAGCTCTCACCGGAGCTTTGCTAACAGGACAGCTCAGTTCTGCCCTGCTGGCCCATTCGCACTGGCCGGTAGCCACGTCTCCAGCAGCCCCTCGTGCTGCTGGCCCCTGGGGGGACCCTCCTGCATGAGCTGCAGCCCGTCCTGGCTGCAGGTTGTGTTTTTGCCACTCCGGCTTCGTGGCAGGGAGAGGCTCCAACACCACTGGCATGAGGCAGGTTTAAAGCAGAGGGAAGGTGCCCTTGAGCCAGGCACGGTTCTGCTGCGCAGCCTGGAGCAGCGGCGGCCGCGGTGCCCAGGGATCCAGCCCTGCTCCCGCGCAGCCACCTCGACCCCTGGGATGAGCAAGAGAAACTCCCCCGGGCGCCCGGGTCCTTTGCACAAGCTGCCATGGCACTGCCAGCATTTGGAACCAAAAACACGGGAAATGAGCCCAACGGCCATGCCGGGGGCTGCCGCAAGCCCGGAGCAAGTGCTGCTCAACGCCTGTGCCCGCACGGAGGCTTCCCAATGGCACCCAATGCCGCCCAGGCTCCGGCAGGGAATAGCCCCGGCTCCCAGTCAGGCCGGGGGAGAGAAGGGGCGGCCGGCGCTGGATGTGGCGCCCGGCACGGGAGCGGTGCCGCGGGCGGGGGGCGCGGGGCCGCGCGGGCTCCTTGGCCGGAGAGGGCGGCCGGTGAGTCACCTGGCAGCGTCCCCGCTCCGGCACCGGCAGCGCCGCTGCGGGCCGAGCCGCGCGCTCCGCGCTGCGAATTTCCAAGTATTTTTAGTCCCGCGATAAATAATTCATCGGGAATCCGGCATCAGCTACCCGAGCGGGAAGGAAGGGGACCGGCGCACCATCCAAAACAACCAGCATCCCACGGCCTCCCAAGGACGTCGGATGAGACCCCGGGTGGATCGGGGCCCGCACGGCCACCCGCCGCCTTCGCTCCGCATGGGATGGACGGACCCTCCTCTCCCTGCCCAAAGCAGCCCCTGTCCCGGGGAGAGGGAGGAGCCCCCAGCCCCAGCTGGATGGGCCCTTCACAGAGCTGGGTGTGCTCGGTGCTAATCCAGGCTAAACTGGGGTAATTTGTCCCTCAAATGAGAGTTGTCCCCTCTTCCCTGCATCCCGGGGACGGCGGCAAGTGTGGAGCTCAGAGATGGGCATGAAAAGAGCCCTCTGTCCCTGAGCGAGCCCAGGAGGGATGGCTGGGGAGGAGCAGCCACCGCACAGGAGGACACGGGGCAGCCGTGTCCAGCACCGGCTTCCCCTGCGGCACCCAGCACAGGAGGGATGAGGATGGCAGGGAGAGCCGGGCACGGGCTCCAGCAGCATGTGCTCCTTGACTGGGAGCAAACGGGAAGCGTGGGTTTGGTGCCCGCATCCAGGTGACTGGTCCCCTGCATCGGGGCCGCAGGGACTCGGGATGGAGCCGGAGCCGCAGGGACCCGGGATGGAGCCAGCCCTGCCGCCAAGCGCCAGCACAGGATGCAAAGCGCAACCAGAGCCTCCGAGACAGCCCATCAGATGCGACTTAGGGCCCTGGTTTTCTCTGACACGCAAGCCAGGGTTGATGAGGTGTGTGAAAATGCAGTTTTTGGGAAAGGGGAAAGGAAAGCAAGAGTGATGGAGACAGAGCAGGAAAGCAGCCCCAAACCCGTCCCTGCGCCACAGGCTGCTCCCGCAGGCCACTGTCCCCTCCATGGAACCCCGAGTGGCTCCACAGCCCAGCAAGTGGCCGCCCTGCTCATCCAGCCAGACTGGGGGAATCAGAGCAACCACCCCGTCTTTTGGGGTCAAAAAAAACACAGAATAAAATCCCTCCCGGCTTCCAAATCCCCATTTCCCAGCCTCTTTAAGCAAGCACTGCGGGAATTCTATCCCGGAGGGTGGTTTTGAGCTCCGGCTGCTGAGAAGGCCCTCATGGCCAGCGCTGGCCATGTCACCTCCCTGGGGACCAGAGGGCTGCCCTGGAGCTGCCCTGTTGCTTTGGCACCGTATTTTGGTGCTTTAGGGTATTTTAGGCAGCTTGAAGCCTTTCCTGAACGCAGCCTCACCTGGCAAATAAACATCCAGAGAAACCCTCTTTTCAAGGCTCTCGTCAAGCCCTTCCCTGCCTGCACCCCCCTAAAACATCATCCTGACGCAACAGGGAAAGTTTACTCCTGATTTTAAGCCTCTTTTTCGCCCTCCCTCCCTGGCCCGGCGACAACGTGCAGCCGGCGGGGAGAGATCATGCAGATATTTTGACCTTAGGGACAGAGGAAATGAAACCCGGAATGGCAAAATCTCCCTCGAGAAAGGGAAATCTTATCTCCAAACCCCGCCTGAGCCTGAAGCCGCTGGGAGGACGGGGCACGCGGGGCTGGAGAGATGGGGACGGCACCAGGGAGGGATTTAAAGGACAAAACGCACCCGAAGCTCCCAGGAAGCGCGAGAGGAGCCGCGCAGGGAGCCCGGCGAGGGCTCGGGTTTGGGCGCGGGTTCGGCGGTGCCCGGATGGGTGACACCCCCGCAGCACAAGGACACTCCGGAGAGCCCCCCGCGAGGCAGGACAGTGCCCAGACCCCCCAACTCCCCCCAGCGCCACCTCCTCGCAGCCCCTTCCCGCTGTCCCGGTTGCCCCATGTGGTGGCACCGCGGGGCAAAGCGCCGGCAGCCCCTGCGCCCCTGGGGCGAGCGCCGTCTCCTTTCAACCTTCATCCGCCGCCAGGCAGCATCGCCCGCCGCCCTCCTCTTCCTCGCCGGCGGCTGCGGCAGCAACAGTTGCGGAGCCCCGGGCACCGCACCGGGCACCGCACCGGGCACGGGCGCCCGCCCACGAGCAGCTCGCGAAGGTCGAACGCGCATTAACCTAAAACAGGCGCCTGCCGCCCGCTGCCTTCACGCAAGGTGCCCGGGGACTGCGGGATGTCCCCGCTCCTTTTACGCCCCCCAAATAAAAATAATAACACAAACTTAAATTAAAGACCCCCCAGTTACACGCCGCTCCCTTCCCGTAGGCGGGGGCAGCTCGGAGCGGGGCGAGGGTCGGGGTCGGGAGCCGGTCCCCCCGCCGGTACTTACGGGCCGCCCGCGGCGCTCGCTGCCTACATGTCCCGCGGCGTCGCGGCGCCCCCCGGCGCCCCCCGCGCCCCGCCGCGCAGCCCCGCGCCCGCCCGGCGGCGGCGGCGCCGAAGTTGGCGGAGCCGCCGGTCCCGCAGCCGCCGTCGGTCCGGACTCGTCCTTGGAAGAAGAAGAGGAGGAGGAGGAGGAGGAGGAGGCGGCTCTGCAGCTGCGGCGGGAGGCAGGGCCGGGGGGGAGGAAGGAGCCGCCGCGCACGGGGGGGGCCCCGGGCCGGCCGGTGTCTCGGCGGGGTCGCCGCTTCACGGCGGGCGCCGAGCCGGGACGGCGGCGGGAGGCGGCCCGGGGAGGAAAGGGGGGCCCAAGGACGCACATACGAGTGTGTCCCCCCCCATGCCCCGGCCTCAGCGCGGGGACTCTGGGGCCGGCCCCAGCGCGGGGAGCGGGGGGGGCACTGGGGTCCTGGGGCTGCCCCCGCTTGGGGAGCCGGGGGGGTGCAAAATGGCAAAATAGCCCCCCCCGACCCCCTGCAAAGGGACCCAAGGACCCCCCCGGCCGCCCCTGCTGCCATCCCTGGGGTCGCCGCTGGGTACCGGTACCTCCGGTGCCGCTCATAGCCCCCCTGCACCCCCCTGCAGCCCTTCACTAACTCGAAAGGAAAGGGCGCCCCCCCAAAAAATACCCAGGGCAGCCCTGGTGTTTCGGGGGGGGCAATACGGGCAGCAGGGCCCGCGCGGGGGCAGCAGCCTCCAGCTGTCACGGGCACCAGTATTAAGGGGTCAGCTGGTGCCGCGGCTCTGCTTAGACCGCGGCCGGGGGAGAGAGGAGGGGGCTCCAGGGGCCCCAGAGGAGCCTCCTGCGCTGGGGCCGGAGCAGGAGGAGCCCTGCAGGGTCCCGGGGTGAGGGCAGCATGTGGGGGCCGCTGCTGGCTGCCCCACGGGCTGCAGAGACAGGGGGAGCCACGTGCCAGTTTGTGGTCCCCGAAACACCCCAAACACGGGCCCTCGAACAGGGCCAGCTGCTCCGAATGCCACCGTGCCCCGGGCTGGAGCCCTCAGCCACCCTGTGCCCCGGCAGCGCCCCGAGCGCCCCTCCTGCCTCCCCAAAGCAGCACCCCCGAGGGACAGCGAGTCCCTCGGGGCATTTGGTGGCTGCCAGACCAGCCCCGCGTCGCTGCCACCAGCCTCTGTGTCACTTCCCCGGCCTTTAGGGGCTCCGCTGCCGCCGCTCGCAGGCGCGAGGCTGGAAACCACAGCCCCAACCTCTGCTCCCCGTTTCTACCACAGCCCTCCTGCTCCATCCGAGCACAGCCCTGGGCAAAACCTGCCACTTTCAGTCAACCACAAGCTGCCCGAGCGCCAGGACCTCTCCCCCGTTTCCCCACGGTGGCCGCAGCTTTGGGGGCTCCCCCCAGCCCCATGGGGCTGCAAAAGCCCTTGAGACTCTGCTGGACTTTCCACCAGTGGGGTGACAGTGTGGGCACACGTAGCCCATCGGGTACCAGCAGCTCTGTCTTGCTCACCCCAATGGGGCAGCGCGGGTGCCTCCCTACCTGCGGAGAGGTGAGGGAAGGGCCAGCAGCAGGTCCTGCTGCTGCCCCGTGGGTCATTCCCCATCAGAACAGAAGGGTCCTGCTGGTTTCAGCCTTGCAAAGGGGAGAGGTGGATCCTCGCCTGCACTTAAACCTTCCTGCTCCCTTCACATTCAATGCACCTGGAGGAAGAGCTTTGTGGAGCCTCAGCCCTAGAGAACTTGCAGGACAAGGGCTGGAAATCCGTCCTTTTGCCCTAGGGCCTCCCCTTGCCAAGGCAGGAGCCCCCCGGGGTGCCAGGGCGGCCGCCCGACCCCTCCAACCCTCTCATGTGGCAGCTACTGCACCAGGGTAAGGGACAAAGCGCAGGGCGAGGGGACCACGAGCAGGACCTGGGGCCACCCCCAGCACCCACATCCACCAGGACGATCCCCTGGCAGCTCCATCCCGCAGGATACTCAATCCGAGCGGGAGCAGGCACTGGCTCGGCGCTCACACAGGCTCCGCCGCACAGCTGGGCACACAGCTGGACGGCACCGGGAGAAGCGACACGGGGCCGGGGGACACGAGGCGGCCCCTCCGGCCCCGCTGCCTTCCCGGGGAGCCGAGCGCAGCTGAGGGAAGAGCCAAATTATCCGAGAGGAAACGAGCACTCGTTAGGAGGAGGCAGCAGCGCTGGGGCTTGGCTGCCGCCCGAGTTCCTGCAGGGACCCGCGCGCCGCTCCAGCTCCCTCCTCAAAGCCCTTCAGCAGCCTAAAAAAATAAATAAACTCATCCCAAAGCTTCTCCATGGGAAAATGCTGAGTGCCTGCAGCCAGGCTGCTGCTGGGGGGCCGTGTTGGGAGCTTTTTGATTCAGTACCAGGTTTGGGAAGCTGTTTTGCAGCTGTCAAGACGCCTCGTGTGGGCATTTTCTAGGTTAAAAACAGCCCTCGTGAGTGTGATGGGTAAAAAGGTAAGTGCAGCAACAGAAACGCACACGGAGACTCGGAATAAAGGACCCACGCGGAGGCTGAGGTTGACTCCCTGCAAACTGAAGGGCCCTCTGAGGCTCCCAGCTCTCCCAGTGCCCTGGGGCCCATCAGCTGCAGGGACGTCGCTCCGGATGGTCCTTCTCTCCCGCTCACAGGTCTCTGCAGCCCCACGGGAGATAACGTGGGCACGGAGCTGCCCCCTCTTCCCAACCTGCCTTCCTCCTCCTCCTCCTCCTCGCTCACCCCAGCCAGAGCAGTGCCCCGAGCACGGCGGGAAGGAAGCCCTGGACACCCAGCCGGTCCCGCCGGTGTCCCCAGCACCCCGTGGTGGATCCCTATGGCCCCAGGTTTGGGGACGGGAGCCGGGCACCGAGCGGGGTAGCGCGGGCAGCTCCGCCGCCGCCTCTGCTGTCCTTTCCTGGCCTCTTCCGCGCAGGAGGCTCCGCGAGCAGCGTGATAAATGCGCGGCAACGCGCTCTGACAGCTCCTGGTGCAGCGCGGGGAGCCGGCGGGGCCGGCTGCAGCGACTGCGCGGAGCCCTCCCGGCTACCGCCGCATCCGTGCGCATCCCTGCGCCGAGCTCCCCGGCCAGCCCCTGCCCGTCCCGTCCTCGCTGGGCTCCTGCAGCTCCAGGATTTATAGGGGGCAGATCAACTGCCAGCGAAGAGCAGCAGAGCCGCTGTGGCCTCGGGCATCCGTCCCCCGCGCACCTGCACCCAGGTCTTAGCGGCATCGCACGGATAAACCAGAGACCTGCGTTGTACCCGGGGCGGGCGCCTCGGATGCAGGAAGAGGTGGCAAAAGCAAGGCAGGTTTCCCTCCTGCGTGCCCAGCTCCTGCCCGGAGACGCTGCCTTCCTCCTCCCTCCAAGGGACGCACTCGGGTTAGAAATCAGGGGGGAAGATGCTCAGCTCAGCTCCGGAGATGCAAATCTCTGGCTCAGCTGATGGTGCATTTATAGGAGCGAACAAACGTGGATGGAGATCTCTCAAGCAAAGCACGTCCTCCAGCAGGAATCTGGGAAGAGGAGGACGTGGGGCTCCAGCGAGGGCACATCCAAAGCTGTGCCCGCGCAGCAGAGCCCCCACCGCAAGCACCTGCATCCCGCGGTGCCGCTGGCACCATCCCCTGGGTGACAGGGCCACCGCAGGAGCAAACAGCAACGCAGCCTTTGGCAGGCGGCTTCAAGACCTCTCTGCCAGCGTGAACTGGTCTCATTTGGTAGGTGGCACCCAAGACAGAGGCCACACGTGGAGCCCTATGCCCATCCAGCAGCAGCCAAGGCAGAAGAAGATCCAAGACTTCCCATTCCCAAACCTGGGATCTACTGAACCCCATCCCACTGCCTTTCCTTGGACACATGAAAGGCAAGGATTGCCTTCCCCCGTGGAGGCTCCTGGGCAAATACAGAGCCAAAACCTTCCCCCGGCACCTTGTGCCGTCCCAGGAAGGTATCCCAGGCTCTGCAAGCCAAATCCCAGGCAGAAATCCGAGCAGGGAGCCGGGAAGAAGGGCCCTCGGAGCGATGCTGCGCACACCCAACACAGCTCCGTGTGCCCCGGCAGCACCTCCTACCCTGCCGGTAATTAAAGAGCTAAAATAAATAGGGATCATTTCATCCCTGCGGGGATAATTCCTGCTGGCGGGTCAGCGCCGGCGCTGCGCGGGGAGGCAGCGCATCCCGCAGCCCCACACGCACATTCCCGCAGACGGGAGGAAATCGTAACCACCCTTCACCCCCGACTTGAGCTACCACTTTATCACATTCCAAAATAGCTCCTGGAAGCAGCTGCTGCTCCTAGACACTGGAAACCTGCTCCTGATGCCCTTTCCCAAGCAAGGGGTGCAAACAGGGGGAACAAACTTCCTGCCCTGCACTGGGCACCCTCCAGCGAGGGCACAGGCAGCCCTGGGAAGCAGCTGTCCCAACATCCTTATGGATTTGGGCTGCTTTGGGCAGCGCTGCAGAGCTCGAGTCCTTCACCCTGAGAAGGAGCCTCCGAGCTGACGAAGCGTCTGCAGCCGCGGAGCCCCTTGGGGCGCTGGTGGGACAGGACCGGACGGGACGCGGCACATCCAGGGAAGCGGCGCATCCAGGGAAGCGGGTGCTTTGGTGTAGCGGGAACCCACCAGTCCCAGCCTGGGCATGGGGGGCCACGGGGGGCCAAGGCACTGAGGTCAGCGCCGCGCGGAGCCATCTGTTCCCCACGAGCAGCTTGAGCAAAGCGCCTGTTTCCAAAGCCACCGAGAGAGTCCACATGCCCCGCTCAGGTGTAACTGCAAACCTCGGGTGTAAGTGCAAAAAAACAGGAGCATTTGGGGCTGCCTCAGAGCTGCTTGTTCCCCAGCTCACTAGGAGCTTCCCATGCCGGAGCCCAGCGCAGGGTCCCGCCTGCGGACAGGGCACGTCGGGCTGTGCAGCCCCGCGGCCCGGGGAAACCGAGGCAGGGCAGGGCAAAGCAAGAGCTGCAGGTTGCAAAGACTCCACACTTACCCAGTGCCATCACCCAGCGCCGCGCCGCCCCGCTCCGCTTCGTCCCCAGGCTGGTGACCCGCAGGACCGGTGCACAGGGCGCCCGAGGCGGGCGGCGCTGACCCGCGGCGGCCTCCGATCTGCGGCGGCCTCCGATCCGCGGCGGCCTCTGGTCCGTGGGCGCTGTCGCTAACGCGGCTCCGTGGGGACGTCCACGCCGAGAGGCAACGGCTTCGGCCTCGCGGCCTCCTGCGGGAAGCAGATGTGGTCCTCGCGGCAGCGCCCGCTCCTCGGGCCCGCAGGGAATCGCCCGGCGGCCGCCTCTCCTCCTGCCCGGTGAGCGGGAAGCGGGAAGCGCTCAGAGCGGGGAGGCACCTGCTGCCAGCGGCGCCGGGGAGTCAGGGATCCGGGGAGTCAGGGATTCGGGGATTCAGGGATTCGGGGATTCAGGGATTCGGGGATTCGGCCCCAGGGCGGCAGGCGGAGGGAGCCCCGGGACCGCGCGGGCGCTCGGAGCCGCCGCGAGCCCGCGGGGACGGACCGGCCGCTCGTGGCCCCGGGGGGACGGACCGGCCGCCCGCCGCAGCCCCCCCGCGCCCGGCCGCCCAGCGCCACCTAACGACGGCGGGACGGGCGACACGGAGCTGCCGGGACGGGCCGGACACAGGCGGCTCCGGGCGGCAGGGACGGCGGCGCCGGGGCTGGCGCTCGGCCCGCGGGCAGCCGCGCAGGGGCAGCCGGAGGCCCCGGGCAGGGATTTACCTAAATGTGGGGATGCAGCGGGGCTCGGCTCCGCTCCCCGCCTTGCCGTGACCTTGATGGGACCGCGGCTCCTCCAGCGCAGGCCATTAACTCCAGGCCACGAAGGGCATCGGGCTCCGCAAACACAGACGCTCCCTTAAAGCTGTGGTCGCATCCCCACAATCACCTGGATTTGGGAAGCTGTTTGGGAACAGCCACCTGCCGGCCCAGGCCCCAGGAGCTGCAGCATGGTCAGGAGAGCAACTCGGTGCCAGCACGGAAGAGCCCCTGGGGCAGAGCTGGCCCTGCCCTTGCCACCACCTGCACGTTGGCAGCCCCCTCGGCTCCGCGCCCCCCTTCCCATTCCCACGTATTTGCCTCCAAATCCAGCGCTGATGTAATCTCCCGCTCAAGAGTTCAGCATTAGGGCTGCAGCAGCCACGAGACGTAACCAGAGCCACATCACACAAGCAGCTGTTCCACAAAAGCTTTATTGCTCGTTTGCGTATGAGGTCCCAGTATCACATTTCCTGAGTTTCTTAATGAGCTTGCAAATGAGATTTAAATAGAAAAGGGAAGGGAGGAAAAAGGGAAAAAATATATAAAAAAAAAAAAGAGAGAGAGAAGCCACCGATCCTCCTTGCCTCAGCTTGGAGCAGAGACAGTGGAAATGGAGCCTGGAAGTGCCCGGCTAAGCGTGCCCGAGGGATGAGCACGGTCGGGATGTGGCCAAAACTGCAGGTTAACAGGGAACTGGAGACAACCTCCCTGCAGTCCCATCCCCGTTCACCCCCAGCCTCCATCAGCAGCCCAAGGGAGCGGCGCCGGCGGCCCCAGCGCGGGACGGAGCCGCTCGAGGGTGACGGTGGCTCCGGGACAGCGCGTGGGTGGCAGCGGCGTGAGTAGGGGGGGCCACCCCGGCGCCGCCCCCGCGCGGGGGATAAAGAGGAGATTACAGCTCATGCCTTGTAATCTGGCTTAAAACCTGACACCGTCACCACGGTCAATTTGGGCTAAGAGGAGCATTTAATAAGCTCCGAAATACACAGGCCAAGAGGGAAAAAAAAAGGGGGAACGGAGTGAGAGGGAGCAAGGTGCCACGTGAGCAGGTCAGGGCTGGCAGCGCACGCAGGATCCGTCGTGATCCACAACAAAATCATGACGTGCTTGTTACCCCCTTGCCCCTGCCAGGTGGCACCCAAGACCCACTCGGGTTATGATCACGGGAGGCAGAAAGCAAATCAATGCCCTGGTCTGACAGTTTAGAGCTCACAGGAGGAGGAAAGCGAGTGGTCCCTCCCTGCAGCAGGGCCAGTTTGGGACACGCTACACAGGACACTCACTGGCTGCTCCAAAGGGAAAGACAGTCATAGAAAAAGAAGCCAGACTCAAGCAGCAGGTCCAGTTTGGCTTTCCTGGAAAGGTTTATTAAAAAACAATTATTATTTATAAAAAGAAAAAAAAAATCACCACATCTGCTAAGAGACCAGGCACGAAGAACAAGGCAAGGAAGCCACTTGGCCTGAGGCTCAATGGGTGGGCAGCAAGACACAAGGAAGTTTCATGGTGCTGCTTGCCAAGGGGAACATCTCTGGCCAAGACCCCTGTGACAAGCAAATCTCCTGTCACCTGCTCCAGCTAAGAATGGCCAAAGGCCTTGGCAGGACAACGAGAATCACCTCAAGAGGCGGCTGCAGCCCCGGGGCTGGCCAGCAGCCTCAGATGTTTTTACACACTCAGTTTAGGAATGCAGAGTCCTTGTTATCAGAGTGTCCAGTGTCACACACCTGCCATTGGCTCCCGGTGCCGGCCCTGCTCTGCCAGGTCCCGCTCGTACCTGCCCGCGTTGCCCCGGGATGGCACCGTGTGGATCAGCACCACGTTCCCAACACCAGCCTTCAGTGGCCGATGACCTGCAGCATCTCCTCGGGATCCACTATCTTCTCCCGGGGTTTGCCAGCAGCTTTGCCTCTCGCCACTTCCACAGCGTCTATCTTCTCCCAGTCCGAGAAGGAAACAGGACGGATCCCTGGGGCGATGGAGAGAGACAGGAGGGAGACATCAAGCAAGTCGGAACGAGTTCAGCCTCACCTTCCTGTGAGCAGCGAGCGCGGGGGCACAGCAAACCCTGGCCTTTCCCGACCCTTGTCAGACTTGAGCAGCATACAGGAATAATAATTTCCACCACCGCGAGGAGAGAGATTGCGGGTTCGAGTCAAATCTGATTAGTCAGAGCTTTGCAAGCCATAACAACAGGGAGTATAGCACCACCTTAGGGGACAAAACACTCCCAGTTTGCTGTTAAACCTCGGACAGTTAAGAGGCAAACACACACTTTAATTGAATGCCTTTAAACAGAGCAACAGCAAATGACTCTCTCGGGCATTTTAATCTTTCCCCAAGTTTGCCTGAAGGATTGCTAGGAAAACCATTCAAGAGCAATAGCTCACTGTTCACACAGCCGACAGTGACACTTTACCCAAGGTCTGCGCTGCTTTCAACAGCCTTTCTCAGAAAGGGGTCATTAACCTGAGCAATGACGCTGATTTTGAACCAATTCATGTCCCACTGCTCTCCGCGCTTTGGAGCAGCGGCACGATGCACTTCTTGGACTGTGCTCCCAAACGGAGCACGTGGGATGCGTGGCCCCTGGACATGCAGATCCAGGAGGAGCGTGGCTGTATGTGCACTGGCAGCCCTGGGGGTCCCCCCCACAGCCCCTCACTGACCTCGGCTGCGCAGGAGGCTCCCCACGGCGCCGAAGCCCTCCCTGGGGACAGACACGTCCAGCACGCCGGCCTGCAGGTCCTCGAGCAGGGACTGTGCGGTGTCAAAGCTGTCGTTCATGGTGGTGATGATGACTCCCGTGGGGCCGCGCTTCACCCACCCGCTGCAGTACAGCCCTGCACAGGCACAGCGAGCAGCCACGCTCAGCCCAACACGAACCCTCCTGTCCCCTCCTAACCCCGGGGGCCACCTCAAGCTGCGGGTGGAAGAATCCCCCTCTGTGGTGCTGACCGAGCGTGGTCCCCTGATGGTGCCGAGACAGGAGTTTGTGCAACTTCCGACTGGCACTAAACAGCCATTCGGGCTGCATCACTTCAGTCACAGACTCCAAGGCCTAGTAAAACAACCCTGTCCTTCAGCACCATCTGCTGCAAAAACAGAAGTCACTAACGTGAGCTGGGAATGGGACAAGTTGTATAAAATCCGGCAGATGCAGTTCAGTTCCTCAGTTTCCACTGCCTGACACACACGCCCACTGTATCAGCGTCCTTGGCAATCAGTGGCTGTCACCTCAAACCCACAAACTGCCAGCCGTGCTCAACACCCGCCGCAACAACCGCCGCGGATACAAACCTGGAGCGCCCAGCACCCTGCCTGAGCTGTTGGGGATGACGCCGTGCTCGGGGTCGAAGGGAACAGCCGGCTCCAGGGGCAGGCTCCGGTAGCCGATGCTGCTGAGGACCAGTCCGCACTCCAGCTCCTCCACCTCTCCCGTGGGGACGGCTTTGGCAGAGTCCCCCGAGCCCTGCGAGGAGAGGACGAGGCTGCTGAGCACGGGGCAGTTGCTGCCAGCAGAGCAGCGCTCTCCTCTTGGCATCCTCGATCCCAGGGTATTTGCTAAGGTATTTGCCTTTCTGCAGCGAAGAGCTTAGAAAGGGAAATGCTGCCAGGATGCAACCGCTTCGTGCCCAGTGCCCCAGCCCCGTTTGGGCCAGGCCAGCACCGCAGAAGGTCTCCCGTGGAGCCCCTACCTCCAGGCGGGTGAGGGCCACGCGGAGGCCCCTGGCCCGCGTCCCGTCGGCCGTGGGCAGCACCTCCTGGGGGCTGCGCTGGAACCTCAAGCCCCATTCCCGGGCGGCCGCTGCCACCGTCTTCTCCGCTGGCTTCTCCAAAGCCGTTTTGATCATCAGCTCAGTGAGTCGCTTCCTGGGCCTGGGGGCATCTAGAAGAGCAGAGAGACCTTCAGAACAGGGCCCTCGGCAAAAGCCCCTTGGGAAATGGTGAGGAGCCAAGGCCACGTCAAGGCAGTCTTCCCTCCTGTGTGAGTAGCCATCTAGAACGTGTCATGCAGATGCCTTTGAAATGACAAACAGCATGTCAAAGCGACCAGGGAAATCCCTGAGGCTTGAGGCCAGTGGGGCACACAAATCAAAGCCTACAATCTTGCTGTCTTACTAGAGTTCAGAGGCAGCAGCTCGTGGAAGAGATCAAGTCTCTGGACACCTCTGAACTGAGCCTTCTCTTTTTAGCTCTGCAGGATGTTCTTAAATCAACAGCCCTGGGACATCCCTTGATAGGCTCCCCCATCCTTCCCCAGCCTCCTGCCCTCATCACTCAGAGGACAATCACAACCCCAAACAGCGTGCAGACAGGGAGAAAGCGGCTGTCCTCTTGCCTCTCTGGTCCCTCTCCTACCAGCCTGAGGCCACGCCATGCCAGGGCCAGCTGGTGCTCATGTGCCACACATTAAGGTGACACAGGGCAAGAGTCTCTCTGATCTATAAAAGAGAAATGGGCAGGAGAACCTAATGATGACAAGAGCACTTAGGAATCACAACCCAGTCCAAGGAGGAGAGGGAAGGCATGCACTGTTTCTGTTGTTTTTCAGGAAGGACAGCAAGGTTTCTGGGCTCATCCTGCGCTTCCCAACCATCTCCAGAACTCTCCTGGGTGCCTGTCTGTCAAGGTGAGTGCCTGTCTGGAGGAACTCAGCACGTTTCTCTCACCTTTAACAGCATCACTGAGGCCTGTGAAATCAGCAGGGTCCAAGACAGGTCTGGCACCAGGCAGGTTTATCATCTCCCGCAGCTCCTGGGAATTGCAGGCAGGAAAATGTTACATCCACAGACAGAAGTGCCCAAAACCAGCCTCCCCTCCCCGGGCAATCCAGGCTAAGAGCCCACAAGCAAGTACAGGAACCAGGACACTCAGCTTCACCACCCATGGAGACCTCCTCTCCCCACTGTGGAAGGAAAGCCTGGGGTTCAACGTGAGGAACAGAACTGCCTCCAGCACCCCCAGCTCAAACACCAGCCTTACCTTGATGGTGAAAGCAACTTGGAGAGGTCCCCTCCTCCCAAGGAGCCACACGCGCTTCACCTTGCTGCAGGCAAGAGCTGCCAAGGAGCTGGCAGTGATGTCCGTCCTCTGCAAGACACGGACGTGTGACAGGAGAGGGGCACCAGAGCAGGTCTGGAGAAAGCTGGGGAAAGACACAGCTTCCAGAGGAGAAAAACCAGCAGCAAACCAGGCTGTACATGCAGGGAGATTGAGGTGGGAGGAAAGGCAGGTCATTTGGCTTTACACAGAGTTATTTGCTCAACAGTGAAAGAACTTTATGAGGCCGTAACATGGGAGAGGTTAGAAGCCAGCACCCCACTAGATTGCTTCAAGGGAATCTTCTCCAGTCAGATTTAATCTTGGGGATAAAAGAGCAGAGGTTTCCCCAGTGACCTTGGTTTTGAGATGCCTGCAGCTGCTCTTGGGTGACTTCCAGGCTCAGGATATGCAGGCACTTGGCTGGAAAACCAACTAGGAAGAGGGCTCAGATCATTGCCTTTCCACCCCAAACAGCTTCAAGCACAAACACGAGTGTCACCAGCACTCAACTGATGGCTCATACCTTGCATCAAGCCCACATTCCAGTTCAATCATGTGCCTGTATCTCGATCATTAAAAGATCTTTCCCAGGGAAGGTATGATGGGAGGGACACCAGGCAACCAGGATAAACCATCCCAGACCAACATCCTTAGCAGGAAAGTGCCTATATGTTTTTGGACAGCATTGCTGTCCAGCTGCATTTAAGCACTTGCACCTCTAAAAAGTTAGCAAAGTTGCCCTTTTAATGTTTTTTTTTGGGTCATTCATTAGTCACTAATTCAGGTATCAGAGACAAGGAGAGGCCAGAAAGTCCACGCTCAGCAGAAGCAGCTCTCTGAGATTTTATTGAGATCAGTGACCTGGTGGGGAGCAAATCTGGGCCCCATTCTGCCCTCACAGCCTGGAGCATCAACCTGTGACTCACCCTGAGGAGATCCAGCGGGGACAGGAGAATTCGGGCAACATCAAGGGCCACGTTGCCATGGCCCAGCACCAGCGCCGTCTCACAGCTCAGGTCGGGTTTCAGCTGCAGGGAGAGAAAGAACCCAAACACGAGCAAATTCCCCAGGCTTCCAGGCTGTCTGTCACCTCAGATGCATTTCCATGACTCAAATTCCCTCTTGTCTCCCTTTGGATGGGGTAACTCCACGCTGGCCTCTTCCCAGAGCAGACACAGAGCTGCTAATGGGCACCCCTGTCATCCCCTGTCCCCTCCCTCCGAGATGGCACCTCCGGGAGCAGCAGCTGCTTTGGCAGGACCAGCCAAAAACCTCCTTGGGCCGGAGCAGAGCATCCCCCTGGGTCCCCATCTGGCCTGGCCAAAAGGTGCTGGCAGCCTGCAGAGCCAGCTAATCCGCTCTCACTGATGTGCAAATTGTTCACATTTCTATCATCTAAGGAGGATTTAACGTGGTGCCTGCTAATCTTTTCCAATTGCAGGCAGGACTTAATCTGGAGCCGCGTGCCCGCGTGCGGGCCGGGAGAGGCAGGCCGGGAAGCGCCCTACTCACGTGCTGGTTCTCGGGCAGCCCGTTGTACCAGCCCACGAACGCTCGGGCCGAATGAACGCCGGCCAGGTTCTCCCCCGGGATCCCCAGGACACGGTTATCTTCGGCACCGTAACTCTGGGGAGAAAGCAGGCACAGTTAAGGGGCTGCTGTGTGCAGGGTTTCACCCCACATCGTAAATATCTCCCTCCAGCAACGGCCCCTGTCAAGATGCCAACCCTTGCTCAAGAGCTTGGATGCTCAACAAAGGGGATAAATGTAGCCCAAACACAGGGTCTTCACCCATCGCCTCAGATGTTGCTCCAGGTACTGAGCCTAGCACCAAACGGGGTCTCTCCAGGCCTAGACACAACCAGGAGAACATGACAAACCCAGGACAGTGCCCAGGAGATGGCAGCAAATTCCTATCAGGCAGATATTGGCCAGTAGAGGGACCAGGTTCCTCAACAACTGATCCTTCTTCTAGGAAGGGTTTGAGGTCTGAGGTTGGAGACCTGCTTTTGATGTTCTGCTCTACCACACGCTCCCTGCGAGGCTTTGGACACACGTCCTAGCACTTCAGAGCTGTGAGAGAGGCTCAGCCACCACAGCAACAAGGCACCCAGAAACACCCAAACAAACCCTCTCCCAAAGATCCCAATGGGAAGAACGCGCCAGATCCTGCCCGCAGCCTCCTCAAACCCAGGGCGAGGCCCAAGGCCTCCTCCTCTGACACCTTCCCGCTACCCACCAGCACCACGGCGTGGTAGGCCTGCTGCAGCTCGCCCACCGTGACGTCCTTGCCCACCGCGACGTTCCCGTAGTAGGAGCAGCGCTCGGAACGCGCCGTCTGCGTGAACGTGTTGATCACATTCTGCCGAGATCAAACAAGCCCCGGGAGGCTACAGTGAAGCAGCCCGGAGCCAAGGTCTGCAAGTGACAGGAGGCGCCCGTCCCCTCTCCCCCAACCTTGAAACCCGCTTCTCGCTGTTATTCTGAGGCTCTTATCTAGCAACAGATAATTCATTGCGAGATAAACACAGCTGTGCCTTGGCACCGTTTCCCCCATCCCAGCGGAAAGGAAGATCAATTTTTTGCACCCCCTTGGAGAGGATGAGGAGCTTTGGGTATTTTTAGCTCTTAAGTAAACACTGCTGTGGGAGAGGGCTCCTTAGCAAAGGTGACGCTTGCGACAGGGCCCTGCCGAACAGCCCTTCCCACCAAGGCTGCTGCCAGCCAGGCCCTCCCGCCAGCCTCGTGTCAGGCCTTCCTAGAAACCCTCTATGTCAGGAGAGGACACGAGGCAAGGCAGCATCCCAGCTCTCTTCCTCTGAGCATATGGAGCTATCCAGCAAAATGCCCTTCTTCCCATGGAGGCCCAACGATGCTGTGACTGACAACAGCACAGACAGCACAATAATGTGGAAAACTGCTCCAACCCCCGCCTACCCTGTCACTACTCCTTGCCTTTCAAATCAAGTGGATGGGGGCATTTTGGTCTGATTATTTCAGCAGATTATATGGGGAATTTGTCACAGAATATGGTCTCTGGGTCTCCTATATCCTCCTAGTGCAGTCAGCTCCACCCCAGCTCAGCCACAGCAGCTGCCATGCTGGGATTCCTCTGCAATAAGGAAAACAGGTTGACTTTGGCATCTCTTTGGTTTAATTTCTCTCTGCCCAGACAGGCACATGCAGCCCAACTGCAACCCCGCAAGAGCAGAACTGCAAACTCCCAGTCACCCAAATGGGTCCCAGCTGAGCCCTGGCAGACCCTGCACCCCACAGAGGGGCCAAGCACGAGACACAGAGCCCGTCCTGACGCCACAGCAGCTGCAGGAAAGTTTCCTAGCACAAAGCAAACCCATCAGCACTTCTTGTTCTAAGCCAGTCTGCACAGAGCTGTGAGTTTATCCTCAAGCAGCCGCTCCCATCACACAGCCCCTGTGTTTGCCCTGGCCTTTGGGGGCCCATATCCCTGGGAATCCAGGCCAAGCACCCCGTATCACCGAGCCTGGGTCCCAGCAGGGACAAGCAGGGGACTGGAACATTGCAGGGCTCCCGCAGCGTGACAGCCCCACACCGGAACTATCCGTGGGACATCCTGAGGGGCACTGACCGCCTGGCCTGCGCCTACCACCGTCACCATGGTGGATGCCACGGGAGGGGGCCGGGAGCAGCACCAACCTTCACTTCGGGGTGATCCGGTGCCACGCCGAAGCGGACGAGCCCAAAGGGGACGGGCAGCTTCTCGTAGATATCCACCTGCACCCGGTCATGGTGCTAACGGAGGAAGGAGCCACAGTTACGGGACGAGGAGGTAGAGGCCACGCGAGGCCAGCAGCTCTCGGGAGGGACCCGCGTTGCTCGCGGGCAGCGGGAGGGATGCGCCAAGAGCCGGAGCAGGGGCAGACGAGGCAAAGCGCAGCGTGCTGGGGACACTGGCAGCACTGGGGTGTGATGTGTGCGGACGCAGCTCCCACTCCCGCCACCTCGGAGCCACCGCAGACCCCAGCCAGCACCGAGGCTGTCTGGCGGGGGCTCTTCCCTGCCCCTCAGCCCCTCCTCAGCACTAACCTTGGCACTGGACACTGCCAGGCAGCAAACTGGCGCTCTCTGCAGCCCGAGTGCTGGGGGTGACACGAGGGCTGCTGCCTGGGGGACCCAGCAGCCCCCATTCCCCCTGCCCGGACGCCCCTGGTGTGGGGCGCTCAGCGCTGCGCGTGTCAGGCACGCTGCTCTGCTCCAAGTGCTCTTATCTGTTACGCTCCGTTATCAGCCTCTCCCCAGACACAAAGCAGCCCTGAAACCCGTCCCCGAGGGCGAGCAGCAGCCTTTTCCAACACATTCCGCAGACAGTAACTCCTCAGCGCTGTTTAACAGCAGGGCCAGGCTGCGGCATCCCTGCCCAGCGCCAGTAGCTCCGCTCGGGAGCGGGTCTCCCTTCCACACGGACCGCCCGGAGCAGGAGCAGGAGCAGGAGCATCAGAGCGCCTCCCTGTCGCCCCGCTCCGCAGGCCGGGCCGGGGAGCGGCAGCCGGTACCTTGAGCAGGTGCTGCGCCGTGTAGAAGCCGGCGGGCCCGCCGCCCACCACGCACAGCCGGGGCGCCCAGAGCCACCGCCGCAGGCCTGCGGGGACACGGGCCGCGTGAGCGGGCACCGGCACCGGCACCGGCACCGGCACCGACCCGGACCCGGACCCGGACCCGGACCCGGACCCGGACCCGGACCCGGACCCGCCGCCGCTCCTCACCGCCCGGCACGCCCTTTGGTCCCATCCCGGCCGCCGTCGCCGCACTCGCCCCACGCCCTTTCTCCCGCCGACCAATGGCTGCTATCCCCAGCATAACCCCGCCCATGCGCCGCGTGACCCGCAGCCAATGGCGCCGCGGAACGGCAGTGGTGTGTACCATGGAGAGGAGGGAGGGGGCGCTCGTGTCCGCGCTCTCTATGGTGAGTCCTCCAGGGTGCCCGGCCGGGACTGCCCGGGCGGGGGGCGCCGGGGGGGGGGGGCGGGCACAGGGGGCACGGGGGCATGGGGGCAAATGCAGGGACATGGGGCACATGCGGGATGCGGGGCTAGGGACGTGTTTCGCGCACGCACAGGGCGGGATGCGGGGGGAAGGTGTGGGGCGCGGGGATGTGGCAGCTCGGCATAGGGATGCAGGGGGCAGGTGTGGGGTTCGGGGATGCAGGGCATGGAGCCCGCCGCGCCCAGCACAGGGGTGCGGGGGGCACCGGCTCCCTGCAAGTGCCCCCCAACCCCAGCCGGGCCCCCACAAACACACACTGCCCCTCCCCAGCTAGCCAACTACCCACCCACCCACCCAGGTAACTACCCCCTTGACTACCCGCCTGCCTCACTAACTACCCACCTACCCACCAGCCCCATGCGGCTTTATTATCGAGTCCACGCACCGGCTGCTCCGGTTCCGCATCCCCGATCTCGTCCCTACGGAGCAGCTCCCGCGCCGCCCGCCCGGTACCGCTGCCCCGGGGTCTGCGGGGCTCGGGGCCCTCGTCCCAGGGCCGCTTGTGCCGCCGGAGGGAGCCGCTGCCCGCCCGGTGCCCGAGAGCTGCTCTGCTGGGCATCCCCGGGCACCAGGGCCCTGGCAGAAGCAGGTGGTAAAGGGAGGCAAATAACTAAATACATAAAAATCATAAATAGGCAAAAATCTCCTGCAGTTTTTAGTTAGGAGCCTGGCTTATGCCACTGAGCAGCGTGCAGGTGCCTAGGAAGGGCTGCACGTGCCCACAGGGAGCAGCTCGGGACAGGGCCTGGAAGCAGCCGTGCCGCAAGGCGGCCGCCGGCTCAGCCCGCACCGTCTGCTGGGGCCCGTTGTCAGCTTGAGGCGTACGGCATCACTGGGGAAGAAGTAAGCGGTAGTAAGTGGGACTAACAGGCGCCAGGCTTTTGTTATCTGGGCACAGGGATTTAGTGAAATGCCTGGATGATCACGACGGGGACGTGACAGCACCCCGAGAAACCACGCACCTAAATACAGCAGCCCTAAAGAAAGAGGCTTGAAGGCGAGGCCAAGGGTTCTCCAAGCAAAAGGCAGGGGCCTCCATGCCAGGGTCACCTGCTTGAGAAGTTTGAAGGGGGAAAAGCTCTAGGAACAGCATTAATAACGTCTATTTCAGACATCCTTTTTCCCACATGCAAATTCCAGCTAATCTCTAGGATTGTGACCACACCTGCAGGCCCACAGCAGTCAAGGCACTGCCTCGAAGGCCCAATTACTGCCCGTGAAAACAGTGTGGAAAGGAGCCGCGGCTGTGGTTTCAGACCTGCCTCCACGGTGACCCTGGCAGGAGGGAAGCAGCGCGTCGCTCCGGGCCACGCAGGGCGCCGGGGGACACGGCAGGGCCAGTGCCTGCAGGGAACAGGCCTAGCAGGGGAAAGATAGGCAAGGAGAAACACGTAATTATAATAAAACTGTGTAAAAACAGAGAATGCTTCTGTCTGCTGCTGATACCGAACAACTCTGGCATTTGCTTAACATTTTAAGGTCTCGGAACAACCAGTTCCAGTTGACATAAAGATACAAACCCCCAGCTCATCTTTTTTTTTCCTGGCAGCTCAGGTGAGCCTTAAGGAAAGCAGCACCAGCACCAGGTTTTGATTTTTAAAATCAAAACACCTGCATTAACAGCCTAACCCAAGACTCCTCACATGAGCTTTTGATCTGGATTCCTCTTCTCTGCAGCTTCACAAACAAAATCTTTAGATTCCTCTTCCTCTTTCCACTGGACCTTCACATGCACTGAATCATTCTGAAGCCAGATTATTTTCTGCTGTGTAAATCCAAGGAGTAAAGAAATTGACCTTTTGTTGCTCAAAATCGCTAACAAGGGAGGTCACTATAGTGCCCGAGACTTCTATGTATCTAAACTTCTTGCCACAAATTTTGGATCATAAACTAAAGATAATATGAAAGCATTAAAGGAGTCACTTGAATGGGCAGAAGTATCATCAGGAGCAGCAACATGCCAGGCATTCCTGCATATTCGCAGTAAACAAACCCTTAGTATTAGATATTGAGGAAAGATTGCAAGAGCACACAGGCTTCCAAATCGCACAAAATGT
The DNA here is from genome assembly GCA_032273925.1 of Rhynchotus rufescens. Classification (NCBI taxonomy): domain Eukaryota; kingdom Metazoa; phylum Chordata; class Aves; order Tinamiformes; family Tinamidae; genus Rhynchotus; species Rhynchotus rufescens. Next base: position 28,359 of record JAVCKT010021724.1, read on the forward strand.
TTATTGTTTAGTCTAGTACATTTAATAACATATTGACTAGAATACAGTAATTCAAAATATTTTTTGGCGAATTCAAATATTTTTAAAAACCCATTTCAAACACTCCAAAAAAAAAAAAAAAAAAGCAATGCCATGAAAAATTAACTTAAAATTAAAACAAACATATTCAAGCAATAGTTGCATTTTTGCCTACAGAAAACCTATGTGTATTTTAGTGGTTTCAACAGTACTGCTTTTAAACAAAGTATATGAAGTCACAGAAAGTGAAGTTATTAAAATAGACACGATGTTAAAAAAGAGGCATTCAGATGTTTGCGCCTGTAGGAGTTACCTGCCCGGTCATTTTGCTTGTACTCTCTTGGGGCAGGGAACCAGTCCTGCTGTAGAGGTGCTGTTTTCCCAATCACCTGCTGCTAACACCCACAGCGATTCCTTTTCAGTGCCTTGATTTTAATTTCATATACAAATGTATATGAAATTGCAAATTTCATATACAAATTTCTCCTGCAAATTTCATATACAAATGTATATATTCTAAAATATGCAATCCACTGGCAAATCTAGATGAAGTATTAAACAGTACCTTGAAAAACATCCCTGTTTAATACCTATTGTTTGGAGACAGGCAATATCCAGAACAAAATCTGAAGAAGGCAACACGTTTTGTTTTTAAACACGGACATGAAAAAGTGAGTAAATTAGAAAAAGGATAAAAGTCAATCTTAATATAAGACATTTATAATATAGTGGGACAGGATACAGTTATTGGACAAACAGTATTACAATGAGGCTTCCAAATCTGGTCATTTAATGCACATGTTCCACAATCATGACTCACTACCACATTTTTTTGTTTGTTTTCCCGCACAGAAACACAGCAATACAATTAAAGACCAGTTTTACTGTGTGTGAAGACCCAGAATGACAAGTGATTTGTGTCAAGTTCTCCACACTTTCCTCCCTGGAAGGCTTACAAAGAACCAATAGCCTTGAAATTAGCAGTCAGTGATTGCTCGGGATCTGCTTTCCCAACAAAACATCCTTCAAATGATCCCAATGAAAGCTGGTGGAAGCTGGTTCTGTCGGCCCATAGAAATCCCTTTGAAAACCAAAGCCTTAATATTACAGCACCAGTATGTGTACTGATTTTTGGGAAGCTATTGAGTCTCTTAATTTGGATAGCAGGGTATTAACTGGCCACCTTCGTTAATACTTAATTAATACTTAATGCAAGCCTTGACGAGCCTGCTGTCATCCAAACTGCTGCCCAACTGTGCAGCACACAGCAGAATTGGGAATCTTGAAAATAAAAGTGTTCCAGTTTCTCTAAAACACTATTTCCATCATCAATATAGCCAAATTAAGGTGCTGTGCAAGTGGTTCTATAGATACTAATACTACTATAGCAGTAGTATTACCAATGTTTTCATGTTAAAACCTGGCAGAATCACATTTACATTTTAGTCTGTCAAAGTGGTTATTACAACTATAAATGTAATACAGCCTTTGGAGAGGTACGTCTGCTTGTCAGTACAGTATGTGGAATGTAACCATTTCTTGCAAGATTTTGCAATATGAGTAACTGCATAGATGACAGTTGTGTGTTTTCAGTTCAATAAATGTATTTCAAGTTTACAAAAAACACAACAAGTTTCTATAAAAGTCGCATTATACCAAGATAATGGGTGGCAGAAGTAGACCATCCAGCTGCAATTCACCTTGAGTGAATGACTAGTGGAAAGTGATAGAAACCAGTTTCAAATAAACAGAGTTACATTTGTCTTATTGCACTGACTTCACCATTCGAATCGCTAATTTAGAAAAAATTCATAGAGTTAAAAATCGTAAAATTAACCTAGGATACAAAATTTATTTGTAAACATCAGGTAGCCGGTTCTCCTAACGTGGAATGGACTCTTAGTATTGCAGTTCAGTATCTTGGTTATTTACAGCACTTGCCATGTATGAAGGGCAATTCCAGGACACATACGACACCAGTTCACAGTAATTGTGTTCAGAGAACTATCAAAGTCAGTGCATTTTTTTTATCCCTCTTGTGCAACTCTCCAATTTCCCCCAATTCCTTACGTCAAATAATACTGCTACAGAGGCCAAGTGCAGATTGACTTGCCCTGCACCTCCCAAATATCACAAGTGGCGAATCATGTCTGCAGGACTTCTGTAAAGGTACTTCCAAATGGCATAGTAATGAACTGCAGCTGCTGTGGCCACAAAGATGTGCCAGATGGCATGGGCAAAGGGGATGATGCCATCGCTCTTGAAGAACACCACACCCAGACAATAGATCAAGCCTCCCCAGGCGACCTCCTGAAGTCCATCCGTGTTACTCTGTCAGTTAATAAAGAGAAGTCAGTGGCATGATGTAAGGAAGGGAGAGAGTATTTCACTTAAAGTGCATTTTTCCTCCAAAAGAAGATCTGGATGGCATAACTCAAAACATCTTGGATAGTAGTTTAACCCACTCAGATTGACAAGTGGCAAAATGCTTTACTTAGTACATATTCTAAATTGTAATCTAAATATTTATTTATTTTAGGGACACTACAAGAGTTACAGTAGGATAACAGAAGGTAAGCTTGACATTTTGTCTCTTGCTGGCTAACAGAGCAGGCAAATATAGAGAAAAATAAAAATAACTATTGCATGTAAGCACAAGTTGAATGTGACTAATTCTACTAGTTGAATGCATTATCAAGTAGCATTTTGATATAACACTAATGTAAGGTGAAAAATGACTGAAGTACTGTCAGTGGCATGACCTTTATATCGCAGATACACAGCTCTATAAACAAACTGCAGACTCTAGGAAATCTTGGCCTTTGTAGAGTACAGATTTGGAAAGCTATACCTTATGAATGTGATTTACATTTGCAGCAGAGAGATTTCTTCAAAGTTGCTTTAAGTGCAGATAAACAAAGTTGAGGTGCATAAGACAGACAGAAAGGTTTTCTCAACCTGTTTCCAGATGCACCAAGGAATTCTCTCTCTCTATATATATATATATCTCAATTTGCTGATAAATGAAATACCTCAGACACAGTTCATCAGCTACATAAGCTTGATATAGTTCAGCTACTCAACATTTCATTTCTGCCCTGCTTCACTGATTTAAGAGGCCTGTAGTAATAGATTAAAAAAAGTCTTCTAGACTTGTTCCACATAAGTCATTTTGAAAGACTCATTTTATTTTGTTCTCAGTCCAAGAGAAAGAAAAAATACATTAGATTTTCAGGCTCTTAAGTATATCAAAAGAACAACATATGTTGGCAGATGTGCACTACTCTTTCCAAAACAAAGCCTTCTTTCATAATTTGCAAGTAGTAAGCATGCATAAGTTCATAAAGAGTAAAACCTATAAACATTGATTCAACAGATTAACATATTTCCTATCTTTCTCATTTTTAATAAAATGAAAGCAAATTGTTCTAGCATTTTTGGACATGGGGATATTCATGAAGCCTCAAACTACATTCTTTTATTAACACTCTGTGGATAACCTTAAAAAAATAAAAGTAGCACTTCACTGAATTTGAACTACAAACTTAAAAACATAACATCGGGTTCTTCTACAGAAAGAAAATATAGTTATGTTGGACTGAAGTTAAAATCTGTTCAGAAGAGCTACTGCTGCACTGGAACTCAAAGCCAGTAATAAAAGGAAAGTTCGTATATTTATAAGGTTAGCTACATTCCTTACCATGGATGTCACCACCAGAGCAGGAGAAAATCCCATTGCTAAGTAGAAAAAGAGTTCAACAATCTTGTACCTAAAAAGGAACAAAAATTTAAATGACTTAAGGAGGATGAACATTCTCTTTAACAGTAAAGAAAAACAATTTTATTTTATGTTAGTATCCCAAGCATTCAAAAAGCTTTCTACACAGAGAACTAACCAATGTTTTATTATCAAAATAAAACCAGCAAAGAAGTTTTTCCGTATATGATGATTAAGCTTCCTGTGTTTCAACTTATATCCGTTATCTCCCAAGCTTTCAATTTCAGTTTAAACTTAACTTCAAACAACAGTTCTTACTTTTCATGGTAGAGAAATACATAAATAGTTCCTCCAGCGGCCATTAGCCAGATGAACCAACGCATATGAGATGCCAGAGGTCCAAGCTCACGTAGATTTAACCTGGAAGTACAAAGATTTTAACAGACACAAGTGATGAATAGACAGAAAATATTGACACAGAAGCAGTGGGGCTTGAAAGTTTAGCTTGAGCATGAGCAGACATTCGAAATTAAAATCCTGTCATACTTAATATTCGCAAAATGGTATTTTCATATTTGATAGTTTCCAAATATAAGGTGACATGCACAGTTTTCATATTCAACAGCCATAAAACACACCACTACCTTAATTTGAAGGGTGATCTCCATAATTCACATCAAGAATAAGACTCAAAACATCAATTCAGGCTTAATTGTTGACTGATACAGCAAATATAGACAGGAAACCAATGTCTGGAAACAAGTATTTCAGACTGAAGAGCATTGACATTTCTGAGAAAAGCATTATTGCTATAACCTAAGTAGTAGCTTCCTGCTTTGCTTTGGGAAGAAAATAAATGATTTGAGCCCAAGACTGCAATTTATTTTGCAATTTATGAGGAAGTATAAAGGAGAAATTCTGCCCAGGTGCTATCAACAAATAAAGTGAATCCTACTGTACTAATTAAGTCTTATAATCCAAATTGATCAATTTTCTTTCTCTCTTTATTAGACAGATTTCTTACCATGGTGCATACGATGCAGCAATGAAGACATAGATCATCATTCTGTCACACATGTGAAAACAATGTTCCATGGTCCTAGAAAGAGGGGGAAAAAAATCACTAAGATTTAATTCTTAACATGAGCTGTTTTCTGGCACACTTGGGAATTACTTTAGGAAAAATGGTGCCATTTCTGCAGCCCCTCAAAGGCACTTTGAGGTTGTCTAGCTGCCTTCAACTTTTTTGAGGGGTGCACCAAATACATCACTATATTCATGCTTGGCTTACTATTTCTTGTAATAGAATCAAGGTTTTCTTAACACTTCAGGACAAGCTACCACTCCAACCTCCTTTAAAAATCATTGGTTTTGGCTACTTACGAAACCTTAAAAAAATTGCAGAACAGGAAAAATAAATAAATAAAAATGAAATAAATTATGTAATAAACAAAAGCTATTGTGATACCTTAAGTGGCTCTTTTTCCAGGAAACGATATGGAACACTGTGGACACGATGAAGAGCGCGCAGAGCCCCATGCCATACATCCATGCCGTTATCTTCTCCCATCGGTCATCAGAAAGGCGGTGGAGAAGAGCACTGCCCACAATGGCAGGAACAATGAGGAACTAAGAGAACAAAAGGCTTTTGTTAAGTTCTTCTCTCCCAGCCACCAGGATACCACCCACAGGATAACAACAGCAGGGCAGTATGCAATATAAAACCATATATAATGCAGTACGTAGTAAAATCATATATAATATCCCGATGGCATGCTATTAATTGGATCAAAATTTTTGTGTTGCTGTGTGTTGATACTGCCTAAGTCTTTATGTCTGTATCTTAGACACCTGTTTGTGGGGAGTTTCTACTCCTACTGAGTTTAGGGTAGGTCACTTGCTTCCCTAGGCATTACACTTTGCACAAATACAAGCATTTGCTAAGTCTTACTAATTTGATTTATTTTCAGTCGGCTTCACATTTAAAAAGGACTTGAGCTTACTTTAGGCTTGTATCTAGGCCATCTCTTTTGCATAAAGACTGAGCAAGGAACTAAGAGAAATTTAAAACTCCAATGGAAAAAAAAAAAAACATTTAGAGCATGTAGGTGAGAAAAAAACAGCAGAGGTTTGCAGATTTTGAGTTTTAGATATTATGTATTAGTTGCAAACTTATAATCTGAACAGATCCTTAATGCCTTAAAAACCATAACCTTTATGTAATGTATCCCAGTCTGTTTTCCTCACCACCTGCCTCTCAAAGCAGTTCTGGTTCACACTTTCCTCAGCACGCTCATGGCAAGTGGGCTGCAGGCTCTGTATAATTACTTGGAAATGCATGCAAAAACACCACTGCTTTCCAGGATACAGTCACCTCCCTTTGTCCCTTCAAAACAACAAACTAGGAAAGCAAAACAAGAACATCCAACGTGTATCTAGAGAAAGGAAACTGCTGGCTCCAACGTTTCTACTCATCCACTAGGAAAACAGATCCTTTGTCGGTTTTCTAAGTTACAGAACTCTGTCATACCGGAGCAATTGAAAGGAAATTCGTATGTTTGAAGATGTTAATTAGTTTACTTGAATTGTAAATAGAATCCATAGTTTAAACTATGCCTGAGTCTCGCATGTTTATTAATTATAAAGGCAGACCCAGGAATATGTAGAGTTTGGCAGTTCTGCTTTGCATTACAGGTCTGATAGTCAGGAGTGCAAAGTTCCAGCCTCAGCTGCACTATCCCTGTCCTTTATTTACTTGGAAGCAAGAAGATACTAATGTTCTGCTCAGTTACAGCTTAAAAGGTGTAGAGTATACTGAATGAGTCTTAAAAGCTGCTGGTTAATCCAAAGAAACAGCTAAAAAAAACACTTTTTCTTCTGTATGGTTAAGTGCATCAACTGCAGCTTCACACTGCTTTTGCATCTCCTTCCTTTTTTGCAAAGCTGGGTACAATTAATGCAGAACAATACAAACGAGAGACATGAAATCCCTAATGCTGCAGTACCTGGACCAGAAGCAAAGACTTAATTTAAGCTTTGCAACTAGACCTGTAGCCTGCGGACAGGCACTTTTTTTCCCCAGCACATATTCCGCATAAAGTCATAGCATTAAAAATGAACAATTGTTCTATCACCTCTTCCTTCCCACCTTCAGAGAGAAGGGTGAAATTCATCTCTTCCTTGCCTTCTTCTGAGTCTTAAGAAAAATCTGCTTTTCTAGAGCACCACTCTACTAAAAAGGAAGAGATTTATTGTTTTTTTCTAAGTATTCTATTTGGAAACAAGCATACTTGGCTTCCATGTCCTGATATGCATCGTGGGAGCAGTTAGACTAAACAAGAGATGTTTTATTACTCCTCTTCCGACCGAAAAAGCTGAATTAAAAACAAAAAGAAACACAGAAAAATGGTCTGTCCAGCCAGTTTGGTAAAAGTTCTTCAGATATTAATGCCATACCAGATAACATATGATACAGAATGCACTCTATTTTAGCTACTATAGATCTTCTGCAAGTCAGATAACATTTTAGTGAACAAGATAGATTTCCCATCTTCATTTGATAAAACATCTTGTGCTCAAGACCAGAATTTTAATCTTCAGAATGGAGAAGCAATCAATGGATCATTTAGAAGGAAAAGTAATTACCAATAAAGTAATCAAATAATTAGAATGACTCAAATGAGTGTGATAGCACTGTGCCATTTTATAGGAATGACAGAGCTGCCTATTCCTAAGCTGCCAAAATTCCTGGCAATAAAATTAGCTTAAAGTCACAAAAAGCTTTGCTTATTTCATTATGAAATGAGTGTGTTCCAAATGAATACTGTCAATATTAATATGCTGTGAACAAAACCAGAACTATGATGCACCAATTTACTAATTTTAGCACTTTCATTAATACTTGCTAATTAAGAAATGGAGTTATTGCCTTATTCTCATGTTCTGTAAATCTCACTGCCAAGGCAATAATTTCACTGATTTTCTGTAGAAAAGTCAGGGGAAAAAAAAAAAGAGCCTTAAGTTACAGCTTCCCTTTGCAAAACGTAGGAAGACAAAGGACTAATATATATTTATGTCACTATTTTATTTTTAAGAGGTGATATAGGCACAGTTTCCATGTGATTTAGTTTGGGAAACTGACCATCACTATTGCAAACAGCTGCTGTAAAATAGCCTTAATGCACAAAAAATGCTGTAACAGTAAACCCTAATTAGCCTGATCAACCATAATTCAGTGAAATTGCACACTCAGGTTATTATCTTATGGCTACGTAGGAGTAGATTTCTGACATCTTTGTTCCAATTATTTGGAGTTGCTGAGTATACTGGTGCTTTACTCAGTACCCTATTCTCACATAGAGGCTTAATTATCCATAAAATATTTTGCTTTTGCGAATAGCGACAAGAGCAAATTAAGTTATTTGGTTTGCCACAGGGTTATGCAGGAAATTTAGTCACCAGCATGACCTTTGATGTGCAAGCCACTGTAGCAAACCCCAGCACTGTCCTTCCCTTTCATGTGCAATTCATTGAGGGGGAAACACTAACAGCAGAAAGACAACCCTGCGCTTCCTCTTCCGAGCAGGAAGGCAGTGGAAAAATCAACAAAGCACCAGAATCCCACGTGGTGCTAGAGGGAACGATGGAGGAGCGCTCGGCTCAGGGGAGCTGCTCCAGGAGTGCAGGGTCTGTGTCTGCAAGTTTTCTTTCCTTGGATATGGAGACAAGTGTCACGGAGCAGGACATCTGCTGTGCAGAAGAACGGAGAAGCTGCGAATATTTGTCAGGCAAAGGGGAGGCTTGTTACTGTAAGTGAAATACCTGTGACATTGAGGACCCTTCTTTCCACCCTTCAGTGGGAAGGGCCTCCTGGTGAATGTCCAGGTCTCACTCTGGGAGCATTTAATATCTTTCCCCCCCTCCTCCCATGTATTACATGAATCAACACAGATCATAATTTATTTTAAGAATAATCCTTCCTTTTAAGGCAGAAAAAAGAAACATTTAGAGCTATAAAAAACAAATGGAAAGTTTTAATTAACATAACAGAGCATGTCTTTTGTTTGACAAGCCCTACAGGTACTAGGGAGCTTTGGATGAAATAGCCACCCCCACACACACTTTGCTTTAGCTTACCTTACAGCTCAAATGGTTATGACTCCTGCTTCTCATACGCAGTTTCCTTCCTGTTCCTCTAAATACAGAGGTGTCTTTTCTGTCTCTACATTCATCTGCTTAGTTGCCCTTCCTGTCTCCTAGTGTCTAAAGATGATTCAGAGCTTCTTTTAAAGCTAAAAATCAAGACATTTTAAACAACTTCACATTTCTACCTAGAAAGGCTATTTTAGTACGCTACATGCAATTAGCTTTTAAGTGATGTGACAGAACGCTAGACAAGATTCCACATCCTAATTTCTTAACTAGTATTTTTGAGGCAGCTGCCTACACCGACGGCTGTGTATTCCAAATTCAAAAGCCAGAAGAGACAGACACCTACCCAAGGAGTAGAGCCATGCTCATAAAAGAGCAAATTGCCTGCTTTTTGAGCTGTGAATAGAGCTTTGAAAAACAGCTAGAAAGCAGATTGCTAAACACTGTTTTGTTGAAGTAGCATCAATGTCTAATTGAAAACTCATACTATAATCTAGCAGCAAGGACTCAATCCACAAGGCTTTTTTTTTTTTTCTCCTTCTCCCCTTTTCTTCCTCCCTCCTCTCTCCTCCAGCTAGATGAAGCCTAGAAGAGTTAAGGAGGATAGAAACTGTTGCCAGACATTTTGAAATCTAACTCTTTGGCCAGAGCAAACAGGATTTGCACAGGGATTAAAAGATAAGCTATGTATTTGTGCTAACTAACAGCAGGTTGCTTCATTTCAAATAAGTGTATTTTTATCTAACGCTGTAGATGAGACCCCTGGATTAAAAATACACAGAAGCCTCAGTTCTTTTCTTACACCCAAACTCAGGCAATTCAGTTTTGCCAGCACCACAGAGCTATGCATTGATAACTTATAAGATACGCAAGAAGGATCTTTAGTTCTAGAATGAGATCTAGTTCTAAAGAGCCCCATCCCATGCAGTTCCTGGAGAATTCATATTTGCAATTTGCTCTGGAGACACCAAAGATAAAGAATGAGGCCAAAGTCAAACATACTCCATACGTTTGGAGTTAAACACGAGATCAGCGAGAAGCACCCACTGCCTTTATAAAAGGGCAAATGTCAGTCTGAAAGAACCATCCCCCCCACCACCAATTTTTAGAGCCCTTTGTCTAAGTGCAAGACTGCAAATTAAGCCTCCCAATTAACACACTCCTCCCCCACACCACTGGCCTGTTTTCATTATTTAGTGTATGTATCACATGTTCAAATATATGGGTCATTATATTATAGGAAGGCGGGCAGACTAGGGTTTTTAAATGGGGCTGTTTAACATTTGTGATCAGCATTGTTAGCACCCCTCTCTAAAAAATTTAAATTGATTATGTGTGAGCACTGATATTATTAAACACGAGAATTAAGCCCTTATAGCTCTGCTAGCTAATACCCATAATCTTACATAAAACTTCATCCCTTTAATGCGGGAAAAACAAACAAACTCATACTTCCATTAGAGAATTCCCACAATATATGCAAGCACAATCTTGCAAAACTATTACATGCCCACACTCATTTTCTTGTAGTTCTCCTTTGACTGGCACAAGGGAAAACCATCCAGTGAAAAACAGGCAATTAACTTTGGTAAAGAGGAACCTTATGAAGCATTTAGAGGTTCTGGAGAATCCGAACATGGACTAGCTATCGCTAAACATCTAATTAGTGTTACATTTACTGGTCTTTTAATATCTGAAGCTTGCTGAACAAAACTAGAGAGGTCAAAATATGACTGCACTTGGGCAAAGGTAAGCATTTAGTCATCCAAACCCACAAGAATTTGCCAAACAGCTAGCTGAAAAAGCAGACAAAAAAAATGACTTACTGCGTGTGTGTAGCAGTTAGCAGCATGTTCATAGCAAGTGGGTTTGTAGCGGCTGTTTGCTGGAGCTGGGTGGTTCATGAACCTGTTGAATAATTAAGGAGTACTGTTAGGAAACATGATAAACCATACTTTCAGTGTGCCATAAAGCTGTAATTCCAACCTAGTAATGTTAAGTACAGACACATTTAAGGTAGCTGTTACTTAAGTTGTAAACTCCCCCAGATAACCTCTTTTAACAGAAAAATGTTAAATAAATTTCTGAGACTGTGTGCAGCGGGTGGTCATTTTCAAGCAATTAATGTTACTCAATTAACAGAAATTGAATACAAGAGTCAGGCCGTTTCTCAGTCAAATCAAAGTCAAAGCTATAAACTATTCCAGCTACGGTACCATGCTGTCCCAGCACAGGCTGCTGGGAGACGAACTCTTACTGTATCCCAGTCCACCTCAGACTATGATGAAATTATTCACTGACAATTAGGTAAACAACCAACACACAACAAATTTCAGAATACATCTATATGCTCAAAATGGCTATGTTAACTGGATTAATGCACAGAGACTATCAGGAAAAAAAAGAAAAAGAAAAAGAAAGAAAAAAGCACTTTAAATCAAAACCAAGCCTATTTTTAAGACACCCATAAAATGACCAGGGCAAAACCAGGGTAAAAGCAACAGCCAGAGTCTCATAATTTGAGGAAACAGTTCCCCATGTCTCAGATACAAGATACCTAGCTTACAAATCAGTCAGAAAAGCTTGTTTTTTCTAAAGTAATCCGTAAAAAAACATTAAAACTTCTAACGCGTCTTACTAAAGTCACACAGCATCACGATCTCCAATGGAGTTGTAGCAATTTCAAGTAACAATTCTATCCATTACTGATACAAAGGGTAACAAAAAATGCAAGTTTTATTCACAGAGGCCACATGTGGCTGCTAGCAAACAAATAATTTCCAATGGAATTAATATATATTGTTAAAAAACAGCAGTACGGGGTTTAGCAGATTTACACCTTGCTCTCATCTCGAGGAGGGCAGCAAAAAAACAGCCACATTCACGGGCTTGCAGGACATTGGGCTGCAGTTTTGCTGCCCAGCGTGCACCGATCTTCAGCAGCTCTCGCGAGGGAGAAACATCTGAGCATCCAAAAATGGAGCTTTCAGGTCACTCGGCTCTGCTTCCAAGTTAGGAAATCGGTTAAAAATAAAAGCATCTGTTGGCTCAGTCGAGTGGCCAGATTTAAACTGCACTTGCTCAACTCCACAGCCTGGAAGCGGCAGGAAGCCTCCCCCCGACCACAGACAGCTTCTCACTCTGCTTCTCCAAAGGCTCTGGGTTGGTACCCTCCAAAAGACATAAATTCATCCTCAATATTAGCTTTACAATTCCAGTCATTCAGATTTTGTGTGCGGTCACCATCTGAAAAAGACATCTAGAAATAACTGAAGGTTGTACCCTAAGGGGACATGCTATTATCCATTAGATGATTCCTTTAAGAAAGTCTTTTTCCTTTTCATTTAGATTTATGCAGCACAGAAGATAATGGCTCTTTCTTAAGCTGTCTCAACAGGACCCGGGGTAAGATTTTAAGAATCAAATGACAAAGAAACAGTTCATGAAATTCCACTTATTGTTTGGACCTGTGATTCTCCACAATTTAAAGACAGTGTTACTAGTGGTAAAGCAGAACATAACAATATTAACAAAGCTATCCTTTTTTTCCCCCTGATATCAACACAAAGAATCTTTGTCTTTTTTCCCCCCTTTGCTTGTTTGTGCCAACACAGGAATGATGCAAACATTCTCACATCTGTGTTACAACTTCACTCTGGCAGAGAAAACGTGCAGATTATTTCAGAAAGCTCCTATGCTGATTATTTACTAACTAAAACAGACCAACAAAAAATAGCAACGTGGTTGTTGAAAGGAGAATATCACTAGATTGGAGGATATTACTAGAACCCCACAAGAGAGGACACTATTAGGAAGAATTCATCTATCTCCTTTACCTAAATCATAAAAACAAAGACCGACCCCCCCACAATGTTTCCGTTTTCTGCAACATGATTACGGCAGCACAGAACATTGTTTTTCCTCCTATTTAATAGCAAAGAAACATAGTCTCACCTTCCTTAAAGGAAAAATTTGATATACAGTTTTCAGATACTGTTTAAACCCAAATATTCTCTGCAACACATCAATTTAAGCTATTACCAAATGCAAGGCAATCTGATGAAGTCCCAGCGATACAGACGACAATTTACAGGAAACCTCTTTAACCAAATGCTTTCATTTCTCTAGCATATTCATAAATATCCGCCCTAGGGAAGCCAGAGCCATTCACCCGCAGCTGCAGCTCCCCAGAAAGCAGAGACACTTTTCCATTTACCATTCTGAGGACTTAAGAGCCTCATCTTCAGCATAAAACATTAGCTCCTGCAGTCCCAGGATACCACATGGCTACAGCAGCACATCCGCATCTGCTGGGTAGATTTAACTAGTTTGAGCACCAAAACGAAGCCTTTTCAGCCCAAGAGGCTCAGCTGCCACACACGCTCTAGGACCCACCACCACTTATCCCAGCTCTCCACAATCAGCCCCTGGCACTTGTTTTATTTATTTTTCTTTCAGTGCCTTACTGAGAATCACAGAAAAAAAACCTACAGATGCCTCCAAGTTTCCTTATCTATTTCACAAGCTTGATGTATTTTGACTTTTCTGCACCAGAATTTGAGATTTATGAAGCTAACAGAGTAATATCAACTACAACAAGATATGAGGCAAGGATCTTTTTACCTATAAGGGAGTCAGGTCTCAATCCCAGTGCATTTTTAAAGCTCGGGATCTACTTGAGCCCAAGAAGAACCAAGTGCTTTATAATTTCAAAGCATAAATCATTACTATTTTTAATACATATGTTCCCAATAGAAGGGGAAAAGGGATATTGGGAAAGATGCATAACTTCATTTGAAACAAAACAAACAAAAAAGATGATCCTAACACTCCTGCCTTTGCAATGTGTGAACTTTGATCTTGAAATACACCTAAAAGCATCTAAATACATCTAAAGATACAGGCAAATCCATTTTTAGGGTGAGATCATTGAACCTCAAGCCCCTGCTCATTTCCAAGAGGGCAGGGGCTCTACGTTTCAAAGCGACTTCTGAATTACGAGATCACAGGATTTAGGAGAAAAAGGAGCAGGACAACCTGAGAGATGATTTATCTTTGTTAGCACGCCTAGCCCAGTTTAGAAAGGTAAATAATTAAAATCCCCATCTAATGCACACATTTGCATGGCGCGTGTTTTCTAGTATCACACCACTAGTTTTTACCGTCTGCTGAACGAATTATTCTTTGGAGCATGAAACTAAATGTCTATTTCTTTTCACCAAAAAGAAGAGCAAATGCAGAAAAGAGTCTCAAGGATCTGGATTTTTGAGTCTTTGCAGGATGCATTTTTCCCTTATTCAGTTCAAAAGGCCCCATACTTCCCTTCCAACTTATAAAATACATTGCTTCCTTTCGTGCCATTTGTTTTTGTGCTTTCCAGCAGCAGGAGAAGGCATTTAAGACCCCATCGGCTATAAATAACTGCATATGAAACACAGGGGGAAGGCAACGCCACAAAGACAACAGTAACATACACTAAAGGGGGTAACACATTTGGATGTCAAACTGATTAGTTATATTGTGTGCTGGCTTTGTTTTTGAGAGGAGAGAGAAGGGGGGAAAAATGAAATTAAGAAAATTAAGAGAAAAAAAAAAAAGAAAAAAAAAACAGTATTGTATTTTTACGATGACCACGCAAGTGAAATTTTGAAAAGGAACAAATAGGCTTTGAAAAGGCTTCCTATCACCGCCCGAAATATCTCCTCTTTGCAAAGTGGACCACTCGCAAGGCGAAGGCCCGTTCCCCAACAGGAGGCATCTCGTCCCCGTTAACAAAGCCAATAGAAACGGTGCGAACGCTGCAGAGCGGAGCCCGAACGGCCCCGGCGGGACCAGGGCTGGCGACACGGCACACGCGGGCAGCGCCGCGGGGAGAAGCTCCTCACAGCTCCCCGGGCGAGCCCCAAAGCGGGGAAACGCCGAGCGCAGCCCTGCTTTCCCCCCGTTTTGCCCCCGTCCAGCGCCGTTTCCCGCCGAGCCGCGGCGCGCGGCACGAGGAGCAGGGCCGGAGCGCCCCGCGGGGCAGCCGCCACTGCAAAGCCGCCCCAAATACCCCAAAGCCGCTTAGAAAGGTGCGTTTTTATAGACCCCCGCGTGTGCTCACAAGGCCGCGCTGCCGAGCCCCGCACGACGGGCATCCCCGGGCCGGGCGGCCGCGAGCGCGCGCCGGATGCGCGAACCTTCACCCAGTTCGGCGTTTAATAACAACAGCAATAAAAATAAACCAAAGGGAGACCGTGGGACGGAACCCAAGCCCCGCCGGCCACGGCGGAGCGCTGAGGGCGCCGCCCGCCCGCCCGCCGCGATGGCAGGGCGGCCGGCGCCGCGGCGGGCCCGGGGC
>JAVCKT010021725.1:6055-18046 GCA_032273925.1 Rhynchotus rufescens
GTGACAGCTTTTACAGAAAAATCCACTCTTTGCATTTTCTAACTGGGTAAAAAAAAAAATCAAAGGATGCAGAAAAATTGGTGTGTGTCCTTTTTTATTTAAACATAGAGGTATCCTAAAAATATAATACGGATGCTACATACATGAGATACCCCCTTAGAAACTTCCATATAGATATTTCAATGGCCTCAACACCAGCAAAATGAGAGGACAGGAGAGCCAGTCAAAGTTTTCAATCCTTTTGACTGCTGTTATATGGATTGAACCCTGAAAAGACGCCTCTTCTCAGGCACAAAGACCAGCTTTGCTGTTAGCTGGGAAAAAGAAGAACAGAGAAGGTCATGATGAGCAAAGGGTCAGCCCTGTGGACCACAGTTTTCATTGAAAATGGTAACAGAGCCATGTACAGGGGTTACACCACTGTCTTACCCACAGTTGTCCTACCCAAGCACAACAGGACCATGCACTGAGGAAGAGCTTCATCTCCCTGGTGGCAGCACCACCAATTGCAGCAATTAGTTCCAGTTTTAATGTGACTTTTGATCTGATCTGAAGCCTACATTCTGATAGCAGGTCTCATGAAATTTGATTATTATTGAAGAATTTTAACATGCATGTTTTCCTATTATAGCAGCAGCAAGAGTGATGGATGCTAAGAATAATATTGTGATCTTTCTGGGCATAACAGTTGTGGAGAACTGGAAACATGAAAGTTCAAAAAGTCTGAAAAACATACTAACATACCCCACATTTCACAGTCTTGAAAACAAACTTACTTTTGAATGGTTGGTATGGGCAATAGAGATACTGATATTCTCAAGTCCGCTTTGGGACAGCATGCATAAAGAAATTCCTGTATGCATAAAGAAATAAAAATCTGGGGTTTAGAGCTCCAGCTCTGTGCATAGTAACCTAGACTGCAGGGGGCTATTTTGGCCATGAAGCGTGCTGTCCTTTCCTCACAGTTCCCACAGGAAAGGATATCCTGATGCCAGGCTTTTCTTCTGGAATTACTAGATGGGCCTCCTGCCAAGGGAACAGGAAAATATGAAGGAACGGGGTTAGACAGAGAGAGGATGGCTGGGTAGAGGCAGAAGGCACCTCAAGACACTACCTGAGCTCAGCCAGCCTCGCTGCTCAAGGCAGTATCACAAACACACACTCTGCAGCAAGACAGAAATATATCTCCCCACTTTGTAGCTTCTGTCTGGCTAACAGGGATAAAGCAGTGACCAAACGTGGACCCTTTTTCCTCTTGCTCAGAGTTCTCAGGGGCAGCACAGGTAGCCCTTGGGTCTGCTCCTGCTCCACACAGGTCAGTTCCACGAGGCTCATACAGATACTTCTGTCACTGCAGGACAGCAGGGATGAAATGACAGCATGACAGCACCATACACAGTCCTCATGAATAGCAAAGCAACTGGACCCCAGATGTTTTCTCATTCATCACAGTGTTCTCTAGAGCTAGTCTTAAGAATGGACATATTTACTGTATACTTTACAGTATTTCTGCCCAAGGCAACACACATTTCCATGTCGTGTCATGAGGAGGAACTGGCTTTGCAATCCCATTACTAATTCTATATCTGTATCCCTTCTCATGTGGTGGTACTTATGGAAAAATGCCACCAAGAACCATGCCTAGAGGCTACTTTGGCATATGGATGTTTGCTTTTAATTCACTTCCCCATAAAACACTAAAGACACTACGCACATAAAGAAGTCTCAGTAAATTCCGAAGAAAATTATCCTTATAAAACAATCCTCCTATTTTTATTGAGCTCATGGTTATTAAGGAAGCTTGCTTTTTCTTGTTTTTCTCTTGTCTCATACTTCCTACTAATCTAATCTGTCTACAAACAAAATATACTCATGCTATTCAGAAAAAAAAGAGGGTGAAATTGTAACTCAGACCTAGAAACCTCTGATAAATAATTACACACACAACCCCATTTTTTAGGACCTGCTTATATTTGATATGTTCCAAAATTTCCGAATCCTGGATCAAACCTAAAGACAGACACCAAGAGTTCTTGCTTTACTTGTACTTTCCCATCTTCCCTTAACTTGGGGAGTTTTGAGTGCACAAGTAATTCGGGATTAGCCCGTAGCCAGTTCCACTCGGAGCCAAATCCGGCTGTGGTGTTTCCAATGCAACCAGTCGCTGCAGTAACACTGGCATCATGCAGGCTGTACGGGGGAGAAGTCAGGACAGAGTTTGCAAAACAGTAGCTCTAGATCCGCAGTTAGACTGGAAACAACAGCTCACACAAAAGGGAGAAAAGCCAAAATGACTGTAAACCAGGATAGAAACATCACCTCAGGGGAGAGAGAGGAGCTTAACATGAAGGAGGGAAATTTCTAAGAGACAATTTGCCATCATAGTCTTCATGTGCCTCAGACAGACCTTCTTAAGTTGAATTCCAGCCCATGATATTATCCTGTTTTGTCAGCATTACAAGCCCCTCACTGTGCAGTTTTCTGGAGCCACTTCAGAGTAATCCTTCAAGTGTTTTTTTTCTGAATCATTTAGGGAAGGGAGCAGTTCCTTCCTCCACAGCATTCACATTTTCTTCCCTGCAGAGTACAAGGCTTAATAGCATCCTCTATGTTTCTGATTTATGTTTTTTTTTCTCTGTTATTTACCCTCTCTCCACTAGATGCTACACTGAGACCATCAAACATTAATTGAGCTAAATAACATAAATTTTAAAACTCAGCACAAAATAAAGTATTTAAACCAGAAAGGTGATATCATTGCTGTGCGTATGCTCTGTGGTGTGAAGAAAAGACTAGTGTATCCCACATTGGAGTAACTGCGCTGACTTCATCAGAGCTTCTTCTTTACAGCTGCATGAATGAGGAGAAAAACAAGTCCATTCATATTATTGTTATCACTCAGACATAGCTGTATCACATAATTATCCAAAGGTATAAAATGATTTACCAAAAGCAAGCCATAAAATCTAAAATGAACAGAACTATACACTCACAATATAATGAGCCAGTCCCTTTTCTATTCCTTTATACTTGATGTTAGAAGTCAAAACTTGCATGTTTATCTGCAAGAATTTTACAAAGATTGCGTTTTTGATATGGTTCACAGTTCAAATAATATTCCTGATAGACATTATTTTCCCCCACATTGTGTGTGTATTTGCCAGCTGGGGAAATAAGAACTAGCGTGGCTCCCACAGAGCCTGCCAGGCTGGCTCTTACCTTGTGATATCAATTGTGCAAAGCCTCGTAGTAAACAGAGATGCTCTTACCTCCCAGCCAAGGCAGGCCAGGACGAGCATTTCTGCACACTGTTTCTCGTGTGACAAGTTTCCTGGATAAATATGTTACGGCCCGTCTTGGAATCTTTATTTAGGCAAAGCAAATCCAAAATTGGAGGCTCTTTCGCCTGCTTCTACCAGGTTAGAGTTTAGCCCACATTCCTGGAGGTCGTTTTTTGTGTATACCCTGCCATTTGTCACGCTGTTTGGAGATGCAGTGTGTGCTACCGCATAACGGCTGGCGTTTTTATTGCTTTAGGCCAAGGGCAAATAGAATTTGGTGGAGCTCAAGTATGAGCTGGTTAAGGTACAACATTAGCAACGTGCTTCCTTTCCAGCAAAAACTAAGACGTTGCTTCAAAACAGTGTTATGTTTGCCTGTCTTGCTGTAACATGTTTTCATTGGCTTATCCAGACTTAATCTAGGACAAAAGCTGGAATAGAAAATGATGTTCTGTTAAAGTTATATGAGGCTTTATGGAAGAAAGTATTCTCCTTCCTGGTCAGGAAACCAAGCTGTTGCTGGTGTGATGAACGTACAATTACTGTGATGTGCACCAGCTGAGGAGCTAGCCCAGCTGCCCTGCAAAACTGTCCTTGAGCTCTGACCTCCTTAATGACCATACAAAAGGTCATTTTCAGATTAGTATGGAGAGAGGTGGATTAAGAAACTGAGGGGAGGGAAATCCAGGTTCCTTCTTTCTTTCCTTCTTTTTCTTACTAGCAGTTATGGTAAAGTTCAAATTAGTTTAGCCAGCAACAAGGCAGAGCATTAATTTAAGCCATAGATTTTTTACTGTGTTTCAGACCAAAGGTTTAATTTTGGCAGATTTTCTCTTAATACCTCCCAGGGGAAGGCATGGGAGATTTCCCTCAGGGTCAGGAGATAAAGCACCAGATTCAAAACTGCTCACAAATAGAGTTAAAAAAACAAGAACTCTAGATATTTTATGGTTGGTTACACCGAGATGCTCGTATTAAAAAGCAACATTTGTCCTCTGATATTTACCTTTCTTGCTTTCTCCATTCAGAAAGCTAAAAGCAAACAAAAGGGCCAGCATGAAGTAGGTCATAATTCTCTACACAATCAAACAAAAGGTCACCACTGAAATGAAAGGGAGTTTCCTTCCTAATGATCCTCGGAAATAGGGGATCTGTCATTGGGAGGGAATCTGCATGCCTAAGGGAATTGTAAATGGGAGCTCAGTAGGGCTTCTCGTCTCCAGCCAACTGGTTCATCTTCAGCTCAGGTCGGTATCGATTGAAAATTGTTATTCTGGGCTGTGTGCTCAGTGCCAGGGACGACATCTGGGGATTTAATCACATTCCCAGAGGACAAGCCGCCACATCGCGTACAAACACTGCCGGACCTGAAGTGAATTTCTAATGTTGCTGGCTCGCTGACCAGTGGAGAGGCTGACGCTGGGAACTGACTGTAAAGACTACAATATGCCAAGGAAAAGACGGCCCTGCACTGGAGCGCGGGTTGCAGAGAAGCAGCATGTGGCAAGGTGGTCAGTGCTCTGCACGACTGCTTTCCAGCATGCACGCATTTCTGTGGTCTCAGTTAGTCTCCTGCATGCAGGCAGGGCACTACCATTTGCAAGCACCAGTTGCTATGAGGTCTCCTCTGTGTGACAGGACCCTAGGCCTTCGATGCCACGTCCATGGCAGAGCAGACCTGGGCTGACTCTACCACGATGTGTCTGTCTGGCACCTCAGTGCAGCTGCTGGGAACCCCAGACGGGACTGCACAGGGACTCCCTTGGGACTGCCGCCAGGCTGGTAAAGCCACAGGGACTCCAGTTCTTCCCGATCAAAGCACAAGTGCCCTTCAGTTGACAAGGTGACCATCGAAAGAATTAGTTTTGTAGCCCATCTTACCGGTGGTGGAGATGGGAGGAGAGTTTGATGGAATATTGTAAAAGTTGAAAACAGCTTGATGTTGAAGTAGAGAAATACTTCATCTGCACATGCTAGAAAACACAGCAACGATGTTTTGATGTTCCCTTTCCTCTACTAAAAACTTCTTTGTTTGGACAGTGTCTGAGTATCTGTGGGTGAAGAAATCCTGCCTGCTAAGGAAAACCAGGGAGGAGACATTTAGCTTTCCCAGGTCTCTGGGTTGGAGATCAGTGTCATTATTTGTAAAGAAACATCGCCCCTTCTCCACCATGTGTGGCCCTTTTTTTTTTTGCTGCAGTTAACCCCACAGCAGAAGTGCTACACAAGAAATAGCAACAAAACCAGAAAGTGTCACAATTTGCAACGTTGTAAAATTTGCTTGGCTGGAAGTGATTTTTTTTTTTCCAGCTAGTTTTCCTGCAGGGCAGTTGAGCACAGCTAGCGAGGCTGCCTCACACTCACAGTGCTGCACTGCTGCTTTTAGCCTTCACGTCACCACTGAGAACTGTCTGCCAGTTCGTGGTAAAAGTAATGCCAGAAAAGTTTTGACAAGCAGGACTACCTTCAGGTGACAAGCACAGGGAAAACACATGCTCACATAAAGCCTGACTCTATGACACTGAACCCGCACGGGCTTTCCCTGTATTGTCTTTCCTGTACAGCACCTTGCAGAAACGCTGCACCACCCTTTGACAACCCATTTCATACCATCGTGTAGCTTGCCCCGGTCTCCACCTTTCCCTGCCGTTTCTATCCCAAAACCACCACATCTGACCCCAGCTGTCTTGATTTTACCATCCTTTGTTCCACACCACAATTTCCACAGGCCTTTTGAAAGGCAGAGATTCCTGTGTGATGTTTCTCATTCCTTTTGCTGTCCTATCCTGCGGCCCTGATGATTGCAAAGGAACCTTCATCTACATTTTAGGGGAAAAAAAAGCCCTCCTGAGGTTCTCTCTGTTTCAGATCCAATTCTCTGGTGCCGAAGTCAGCAGTGGATTTGCAGGAGCTTTGGGCCATCCCCAGCTCCTCCGCAGCCTCTGTGGGAAGTGGATCAGGGGACGGGAAGCCCAGAGCCTTTTTGCAGCAAAGCCCTGAGAAAGCTGAGCCAAATTACACATTTCCACATTCACCTGCTGCAGTGCTGCTAGCATTTCCTATTTGATAGAGTCATTGCAAATAAATAAATAAATAAACAAAATCACATTTCCCCCCCACACATAACGCTTTTAGTGCATACCATTAATTACATTTGGTGGCTGCTAACCAAAGGCTCCCAACTTCCCCTGCAGCCCTTTGTCATAGATATTGAGATATTGTTGACTGGCAAAATCAGTACCTCAAATAAAAAGCGAAAATGATTTTTCTTTTTTTAATACAGTGCTCAATTAAACGTAGCAAGCAGGCAGGAATCCAATTTGTGCAAGACCAACCTGCCAGCTGTGAGTGCCCTTCCTCTGTGGAAGGAGAGTCAGACTCACTGGTCCTCCACGGTCTCCGCTAGTCCTGGAGAGGGCTCCGTGAGGACAATGCCCGGAGCCTGTCTGGAGCCCCCTTGCTGGGGATTTCTCTCTTCACACCCTGTGTTGGGAGTGGGAAGGGCGAGCCCAGCTCTAGGCTGCAGCTCCAGCACCCGTGTTGTGATGCCAGGACATCGGTGTCTCGCTAAGCCCAGGGGTCCATCCCGTCAAACCAAGTCGAGGGCTCTGATCAAGCGTGCACCAAGTCCACTAACTTAGTAGGACACCTGAAACTTAGGTTTGATGGTGCTTTTAACGCAACATGCTCTATCTGGTAAAAGAAATAAGCTCTTGGTTAATGCATCATTTAAAGCTGGTTTTTTTTTTTTTTTTGCTGAAACTGCCAGGCTGGTGGTTTTTATTTTTAACTTAGCCTAAACTACCTGATTTTGCTTTTGTGAACTAAAGAATTAGATCCTGCCAGCATAAGGTTTAAACAAATGTCCTGAAGTTGAAAAATGACACTAATTTGATCTTTTCAGTACCGACTGATCCAGGTGATCCTTGCAGGGCTATCCTCTCAAGAGGAAATATAAATGGTAAGCATATATTTAAAATGTAACTAGCCACACATTCAGAGAATAGATGCACTTGTGCATCTTTGTGCATCTTTTTGACATGGTGAGGATGATTTGCTTTCTGAAGATGTACCACACTTGTGTGGAGGGCAGCAAGTATGACCAGGAAAAGAAAAAAGCCACAGAGGATGTGTCACAGCGAGCTTTTAGAGGAATATCAGCTCCATTAGAAGAGCACTGCAATACTAGCTCTCCTCCACTGTTGCTCTCAATAAACAAACAAACAAACAAACAAAGGCAGTCAAATCTGTAAAATGATAAGAAGGTTTCACAATGAAAGAGTAATGTCTATAGCAATGAGGTGTGAATATATAATACATATATATATATATATATAGAACAATAAAGTTATTCTGTTTCTGTAGGTTGAAACTTCTGTCACAGAAGAAGAGGGGTATTATTACTTAGAAAAACGATTTTTGTCCTAAACTTTAAAATCATTTGTGATCCTGAGGGAGGCTTGATCCCAATGACCCCCACCCCCAAGAAGACATACAAGTACATATAGTATAGGAGAATCCCACATGTTCTTTGCTGGTCTAATCCTCTGTTCTTCCAATCAGGAAAAGGTGATGAAAAGCTCCTACACCAGCTCTGTATCAAACGTCTGCATTAAGGAATCTTTCCCCAGCTACATGCTCTGCTTTTCAGAACTGTTTTACATCTGCAGACAAAAATCTCTGCCCCAAATCTATTCTTACAGGGTATTCACCTAAGAGTCACTCAGGGCTGATCATTCACGTTCACCTCAGTCTTACATAAGTAAGCAGTTTAACGAGCTCACAGGATGGTACAGCTAATTTGTAAGTCAATATTTCAGCTTTGTCTTTCACAGTATGCAGCATCTTTTTATGCATCAGGAACATCTTTAATTTACATACTCTACCTCTCAAGCTGTTCAGGTGTGACCATAAAATACAACCTACATGATTCCAGGATAGCTTTGTGTGCCTAATTTATTGATTTGCTCTTCCAGCCTTTGACAGCACAGAATAATAGCAGAGAGACATGGCAAATCAGTTTAGTTCAAAAATCAGCCACAAGATCACAGTCTGGCTCCTACAAAGACAGTAGATGCTCTAAAGCCATATTTTCTGTCTAAACAGATCTTCTTAATATTTTTCAAGAGATTTAGAACACCAGATTTTGCTATATTTAGACACTGGGGATGGCATAACATAGGATAATGAAAGGTCTGCAGCTTTTGTGTAGGAGTTAAACAGGGTAGTTTTAAGAAATGTAGCAGACATTGTTGATGTAATTTTACCAGAAAACCTAAAAGTTTAGTTTTCTGTGTTGCATCCAAATTGCAGCTGAAGACTTGAACCAAACACAGACAATACTGCACTAGTGCAAATATCATAGTAAAGTCATATTTGCATATGTATCAATACAGGGTATCAGACTGAGCAGTTCACATACCCAATTCTGCAATAAGGTTCCTGTGCAACTAGTTGGTTTTGTTGCAATCTTGCATACGATCTAAGGATGTCTCCACTTGTGCTGGCAGTCAGCTGCACAGGCTGTTGCACAACTCTGCACATGTGCAAATTAGGCCTTGAAACTGGTTCTGCCCAACTCTCAAGATTGCATTTCTTACACGATCATTAATCTACTGCTTGTGATTTGCGTTTGTACCTTTGTGGCTCCTGGTAACATCCTGTCCCAGAACGTTTTTCAAGGCCGTTGTTATCATCTTGTTCTCCTACTCTTTGTGGCCCATCCTATAATCCCCTGCCCTTCTTCAGCAGACTTCCACGATACGGCTTCCTGATAACATAACAAATGTTTTATTAGCACAACCTTGTCACGCACACATCCATCCTGCAGGGTCACTGCCTAGATCACTGGGCAGAAATAATTGTCCATTAAAATGTGTGTCTAGTTTACTAAAGAGAGTAATATAAACATGATACAAGCTTTGTTAACTACTTGTTATATATATATCTGTTAGTTACAGCAATATTACTGGTGTGTTATCAAAATTGTTCCAAAACCTATGTGAATTTCTAATCAAATAGGCTAGAGAGCTTTTTGAAGTCAGAGACTGACTAACCCAACCAGATAATCATCCTGAAACCACACTTTTTTTTTGTGTGTGTGTGTTTGGTTAACTCCATTCTGCTTGAGAACTACAAGTTTTCTGCATCGCTGCAAAAAGTTGTCCACAAAGAAACCACATTCATTACTGGTTCGTATTCTGATTTTCTCTCTTTTTTAAACGTGCCTCATCTAAGTTTCTGTGGCCTGGAACACTTCAGTGCCTGTCCGGAGCTGATTCCTACTGCTTGCCTACATTTCAGTTACAGTAAAGCAGAAGTAGAAGCACGGTAGTGAGAGCTTTCCTAAGGAGGTTTCTAGATGAGTGTCGTGTCTTTTACGGGGCATTTCAGCTCTTATCACAGTGCCCAGCAATCAGTCCTACCCATCTTCTGATTTTTTTCCTTCATCAATCAGTTTGATTTCTGACCAGCTTGTAAACGCTTCATTGTAGCCATTTTAAATATAGCCTTTGTACAGAGCAGGAAAGAAGGTGAAATTCAAACAGGAGATTATTTCATAGAGATCGATGGAATAAGCGCCGAGTCCAGTTTCCTGCATTATCCATCCACACCAGTTCCAAACAGCTTCCCTGTGACTAACATTTCCATGACTTGATTTACAGGCACACTTAGCATCTGCAACTCATTAAATAGAGTTAAACTTCTTGGTAGCACAACTCCTCTGAAAAATTGGACCTAATAGCATTCTACATGGAAAAGAACATAAGTATCCATTAACCTGTAGCGATTTACACCAGCATAACATCTATAAAGACAGGAATAATGTGCACAGTCATGCACATGGTTCTAACAGAGACTGAATAATTCATTGCAATATTTTTATCAAATACTTATTATGAATAAGTGTTTTCCTGATTCAGTACCTCAATACATGTTTGAACAATATTCTGCAAATATTTCATGCAAGTTTTGGCAATTTACACCACTGAATAATTATTTTGGAATCAATTTCCTCCTGATTAACTATTGTTATTTATTCACTGAGTGGGTTCTGTCTAAGCTAATAAATTGGCATGGCATTAGTCCCAAAATACTTATAATCTTAGCTTCAGACATACAAGCTTGCATACAAGCAGATTTCTATGCTTCCACAATATTTCTGGGATGAGAATGGAATATAAAAGTATGGGAGCAAAAGAGAAGAAGAAAAATGACACAGAAGTTAAAAATATAAAATCACTGGTTACTTACTGGTCAATATGTCTCTGTTTCACTGACTGTCATTGTTTAGGTTGTTTCTGATCTTTCTCT
Organism: Rhynchotus rufescens; assembly: GCA_032273925.1. Lineage (NCBI taxonomy): Eukaryota > Metazoa > Chordata > Aves > Tinamiformes > Tinamidae > Rhynchotus > Rhynchotus rufescens. The sequence continues at coordinate 16,651 of JAVCKT010021725.1, forward strand.
TCTTTAATTCTAATCCTTAAATTTCTCCTCCTTCTTCTCATCGTTCTCTATTTTTTAAAAGATTGACTGCTTTTTATCCACTTATAATTAGCCGCCCCTGATTTTATGTTATGCTTGAAGGACTGTAAAGGCACAAATTCTACAACCATGACAAGATTTTTCAAGATCCATTTCCAAGGCATGCACATTTCAGATGCTGGTTTTGTCTAATTCCCTTTCCTTTTCAGATAACTATGCATTGTCACCTTCAGCAAAACTCACCTATCACCAGTGATCAAACCAAGACCATTATGGCATTTTGTGATGCAGAAACTTATGGATATTTATAAGTACTTTAAAATAGTATAGTACTGTATATATTATGCATATTTATATATGAAAAATAAAGCTCTTAGATTTTACTTCACTTGTATACTCCACTATACAAGGCATAGAAAAGTTTCAAAGAAAGTCCCTCCTGTTAGGATATTTGACTTCGGTTCTTCTTTGGCTCTCAGGAAGGGGCACTGCTGTAAGATTACATATAATTATACAAGAATATTATATATATACATGCATCTAATTAATTATATATTAGTATAGCTGGATTTTTTTTCAATCCAAAGTGTCTAAAGCTCCGTGATGTCTGTGCTGCAGCCCTTCAGACCGGGTGTTCTTCCCCATGAATCAGAAGGACGTGCTGCTGAGCTGCTGCGTGGTGTGGGGAATCAGAAAGGTCTGGAGGTGGCACTGGAAGCCACCGAAGGTGACGGGAGCCAAACCTGCCTCCTGGAGCGCATCCTTTGGGCACCCTGTGTGTGAGCTCTGCGACGTCCCGGCGATGGGAAGGGGGCAAAGTTGGGAGATTCACTTCAAACACGTGGTCTTTAAACAAAATTAAACCCCCTGCCTTGATGCACCCTACAGCATCATACACAGATGTAACCCTCCTGCAGTATATCACATCCTTGCTTTGCTAAGGACAAAAGGACATTTTAAAAGAGCTTCTAGATGAAAATTGGCGTTACAGCTTCTTTACTGTGGTGATGCATAGGCCAACTATTTAATACTCTGACAATACATCTCTGTACAGGATTTTACTAGGCTTTGCAATTAACTTGTCTCTGATACTGAAACAAAAGAAAATAAATAAATGGAAGACAGGCAAACATTGCTTTTAAAAATACAGATCATAGCACATTAAGAGTCTGCCTTGCCCTCCAAAATAAAAAACAAACAAGAAAGCAGTCATAAAGGAGGGACTCTCTGCCAACTAGTTAAACAGAGACTCTGTCAAATAGTTAAGTCTGTTCTCCTGAAGAAGTGCCTTACATAGTTCCTGCTTTTTTTTTTTTTTTTCTTTTTTTATGTTTTTTTTTTTTAAAAAATATAAAATAAAAAAATAATAAATATAAAA
>JAVCKT010021727.1:2264-19412 GCA_032273925.1 Rhynchotus rufescens
ATCCAGATGGTATCTTGTAGCTACTGTGACTGCTCATTTCAGCTCCAAAAGCGATACCACTTTTCTGCACATAGGCTCTTAACTTTAAAATCACACTTGAAACTTCAGGCTTGAAGCACCCCTTGGATGACAAGGCCAAATAGTCTACTTAGAGAAATAAGAACTGAATTCTGCTCCTGTTGATCCCGAACTAAAATACTAAAGCTTCCAGAACTAGTCAAATTGTCAAAAATTTTTCTATTTCCTTCTTTTTCAGTGAGTTTAGATGTCCACAGCTTCCTGGGAGGATGACAGGGCTTATGGTGTTCTTGAAGAGACTATTTTTTTTCTTTCCATCTTCACATATGCTCTGTTTCCTGGCCATCTTTGGAACATGAGTGAGAAAAAGAAATCTTTGCAGGGAAAAAAAAAAGGACTCTATAGCAAGAAAACAAAATAAATAGCTTCAATCTGTCAAGTACCATCAAAAATAATTGGTTCTGACAGCTGGGTAGAATGCTGCATTTGAGACACCGTAATCATCATCCTCCACACGGTCGGGCTGATGGAGAAGCACACGTGCAAGCTGGAGCAGCCCTGGGCTCCCAGGTGGGCCTAGACCATTAACTGTGTGGTTGTGTGGTCTGAGCTCAGGTAGGTCCGTGTCAGCCTTTGGCACTAAGGAGGGCGCAGAGCGCAATGGGGATCATGCTCAGGGCTTGAAAGGCTGAGCCTGGGGGCCGAGTGGGTTCTTCTCACTGGCTTTGGGCACATGCAGGAGTGAAGCAGTGAGGCCCTGGGCTGTGCTCCTGTCTCAGTGAGGAAAAGCTTCCCTGGCTGCTAAGCTTTCTCCCACCAAATCCTCTGCAGCTCCTTGGTCTAACAGCAAACCCCGAAGCTCCCCCTCTGCCTTAGCTGTGGTCTTTCTGCTCCCCAGGTTGCTGCTCCACCAGGTGCTGCTCCACCCGAGCAGAAGCCCTTGCACCTGCACTGAACTGCAACTGCGGTTCCTTCCCGGACGATGAGCAGAGACATGGTATGATCAGCTGCAGTCATCACGTCAGGGCAGAAATCAAGGCTCCTACCTTTGTCATTCATCTTCTGTCAGGCTCTGGATGAGTTACTTTAATTCCACTTTGTAGCTTTCCTCTTTTTTATTTAGCAGACTCTGATTTTGGGGCAGAACAGCCCAAAAATGTGTCTAGACATACGCAGGGTGCCCCAGGTCAGCTGAGCCTGAGGGCTCCTCTCAGGCACCCCCAGAGCAGCAGACAGCATGGACCCTGGTTGGACCTGCTCTCTTGCAGCTCATACCCCAGCGGCATGACCTTGTCTGAGCCTGCCTCGTCCAGTCCCTGGGAGCAGCGCAGGGTGGTCGTGCTCCCCAAGGAGCGTCACTGCAGCAGCACGCAGAGAAACAGCCGCCGGCGCAGCTGGAGGGGCTCGCCCTGCGTTATGTCACCTCAGATCAGAGCAGGTCCCCCACCCTCCCCTTCCCCTTGCCTGCCCAGTTATTCCAGTTGACAGAGTCATGGAGAGCAGATCCCAGCTGTCAGGGCACTTGAGGCATTTTGTCACCGCTGGCACAGGGCAGCTGAGAATTTATTCAAACTTCAAACGAATTGTCCTCTCCCTCACCCTCCCTACTTTTAATTTATCCTTTAAACATGAGCTCAGTTTGCTTTATATTCCTATCTGGTAAGACCTGAGGTCCATATTTTTCCCTGCAACAGCCAATTGCACAGCTTAGGCCAGGCAAACAACATGTGAGATGTTTCAATTACCACAGAGCATCATCTGCACTAGCATCCTGCAGACCCAAGACTAGGCATGAAAATGGAGGAGAAACAGTATCTTCCAGGGTTCTCTTTCAAATATACTTGTGGGTTTCAGACTAAAATATGAAAGCGTGACAAAACACATGCAACTATTTAAGGGGAAACCATACTAGCAGGAAAAAAATACATATTCTCATTCTAGAATCTTTCTGTTGTTCTCTTTGGATCCTACTGGATCCTTTCAAAAGATGGATATGGACTGTTGTCTTTTATGTATTTTAAAAAGCTCTTGCAACGAGAACTGGCGTTCAGCTTTGGCTCCTTTGGTAAGCTACTGATGCGGACTGATAGAAATGACAGCCACAATTGTGACCAGGTCTGTTAAGGATGTAATCTCTATCCATGTCCTGTACTCCCTACCCATACTGTTGGGTACACAGCGTGGTAAGCAAAGAGTTGAGATAAAACTGCTAACAAAGGTGAAAACAATGGCCCCTTTTCCAGGGCAGTATTGGCATCATTGGTTGGACTTTGAGGTATCAAACAGATCTAAGCAGCAGGCCTCCCGGGAGCAGCTGAATACTTTAGGTGAGAAGACCACCAGTACTGACCAGTTTAAGTCGGCGCCTCGGCTTCCCTGCTTCTAGGGCAAGGGGAAGGTGCCAACTTGCTCTCCAAAGCATTTCTACTTCTGTAAGTGAAAAGGGCCACAGAAGTGCATGTTTACATCCCTGTGAACTACCCCAAAGCACCTTCACCAGAGCTGAATATGGAAGCAGGCTTTGATCTAGGCACCCTACAGCTGCTCACATCCTCTATGGGAGAACTCTCCAGACAACCAGCTGGCTCAAGTTCCAGGTGTTTTTACTAGTTTTCAGCCATTTGTGGCAGCCCACTTGAGAACTCGCTCCTAATATTCTAATATAATGCATCAACCTAAAAAACACGTCATCCTATTTTTTGACCTGCCAGCACAGCTCAGTACACCTGAGACCCTGCAGAATGCTGTGAAAAATTGTAAAAGTGAAAAAAAGCAGCTTCTTTGATCCGGACATGCTCCTGAAAAAGCTGCCAGAAGAACACTAGAAGAATCCAGAGTCTGACCAGGTGTAGGAAACCTCGCAGAAAGGTTCCAAGCTGACAAACTGTCTGTCCTTACTTTAGTAAGGACATTTAGGGCACTGGCGGCATCAATTCCTTCTTTTCTCTGCTGTCACTGGAAAAGAGATTATCCCCTACATTACCTTCCTCATATGGTAACCCATAACCTTGGTGAGGTCCATATTATTGTTGTTGATTGTCTAAGGTAGGAAAATTTCTTTCAAGACTGTGTAATTCTGCAGGCCCTAGAGACAATCAGCTTGACAGACAGACTCTATGCAAGCATATCTGGGGGGTTGATTCTCACTGGTCCAGGATCTGAAGTCTTCATTTTTGGGGGTGAGTTAATGCATTGTACTAAAATCATGTCTTGCACTAATAATGCTTCCCTGTGAACAACGTCAGAGACCTTGAGGCCTTCTCTGCTTCCCCATCCTTGGCACTTGGGAGGGTGCTCAGCTGGCAGGCCCGAGATGCTCTTTTCATTGATATAATCAAGATGCGTCAGCCACGCTGATGCTGCATTACCTGAGATGATTATTCACATTTGTGTGACATTATTAACTTATCCTGCTGGCCAGCAATGCTCTGGAGAGCTGTGGATGGATTTGGGTTTTGGTGAATAACCATGGCTGGATTGTGTGCTCAGCATCTTATCTTCCAAAGCAATATCCTTGCCTGAGTCCAGCTCATTAGTTTTCCTACAAACACTGGAAAGTGTCTTAAAATGCTGGTGCTTCCTGCAGACACAATACAGATCTGTGTGGACTTACTCAAAGCAAGTCTTAGTTCTCATCAGCTGACCTAACCCATCCTTTCAGATTCCCAGGTGGGAGAAGCATTTGTGGAAGGGAGCATTTCTGGCGCCACCAATGCGGCAGGACAATTAAAACCAGAGGGATTCTGCCAAGCTAGACTCCTTATGGACAGCAATGCTCTGGTTCATGTATGCACTGACCTGAGCAGAGCCATTCTGTATCTGCGCCGGTGTAACCGGGAGCAGGACATGGTCCGGTGGGAGCGACGGATGCCCTGCCAGGGCATTGCACAGCCCCTGACCTTGACACGGGATTTCTGTGTGCTTAGGGAGGCAGACACGAGTAAGAAGCAGCAATGAATCTTCTCATTCTTTAAACAAATTAGTGTCAAAGAAATTGGGTTTTGGGGGCCCCCTGCCAAGGACTGCTAACCCCCCTCACCTCTCCCTTTGTCTCACACCTCAAGGGCAGAAATAGGAGACCCCAGGGAAAAGAAAATTGTAATTACCACCTTTTCACTTACTACTCTCTTTCTTTGCAAGACTATTTTCCAGGATACTTCTGTTTTACCTTCTCCTTTGGTTGAGAGAGGACAGATATCCTCAGAAAGAGTAAACAGGAAGGGCCAGGTGTGCAGTTGGTTTTAGCCAGTATTCTCCCCCTGAAGCCAACAGTCACAAATTCTGCTCCACGTCTGTGTGACAAACCTTCAGATAGAGGCAGCAGCTGGAAGCAGAGAGCTGAAACACCTTCAGATGTTCTCGGGCTAACCTGGCAGGAAAAGCCAAGGGATTCTTCTCTGAAAATTTTAATATCATTTTCCTTTGACGTGTGTGCGACCTAAACTGAAAAGATTCTTTCTTGATAGGACTCTGAGACTCCCTATCAGCCCTGGGAACATAACCCATGTCTCATACCGCCTTGGGTCCAACAGACTGCATGGTGCTGCTTCTCCAAGGATAACCATGCGGTTCCACTGGCCTTGGAGAACCTGGGAAAGCATTTACAGAAACTGAGGACTAGTGGATTCCTATACCAGTTTTGGCCCCTCTTGCAGCAAAGATGTCTCCAAATTCTAGATGAGGAAACACACAACTATTGCTCACTAACTGCAGGTGTGACCTTGCTTGGAGAATCATGCAAAGGCAAAAGTCTCGGGCCTTGGCTCTTGCACACCTCTGCACATTCATGCATGGGAGAGAACCTGTTTTGCTGACTGGTGATAATGAAGCATGAGGGGCTGAGCAGGATCAGCCATGCACGTTGTGTGCACAGCTACGTTTCCTGCACTGTGAGCCTCACCGTGCCCGTTTAGCATTGCAAAGCAATGAACTAACACGGATCCCGAGTAGGAAAGTTACCACGTCTGTGTCTGCCATTAACATTTAGAAGGTAATCTCTCTAACACTATAAATGCTAACTACTTTGGCATGCCCTTGACAGGTATAATTGTCTGTAGTCCTGTAAAAAATAATAGCCATCTGGCAGAAAGTGCTAAAGCTGTGAGAAGAAAAAGAAGATGGGTACCAGCAAGAGACCAAAGCAAACCTCATAGCACAGGTTACCTTGGGGCTCTTTGATGAGCTGGCAATCTGCTCATGTCCCACTTTTCAACTACTTTCAAAGTCATGGGAGGAGCTTCTTTCACTTTTAGCCTTGCAGCCAGCACAAACCTTCTCTGAATTTATTACAGGCAAGGAAGTAGAAATATTTCTGCTTCACTGGAACTGACAAACATGAGAAAGCTGGTCTGGTGGAGAGCAAACCCATGGGTTACATAAGAAACATTGCCTAGGTTCTGCACTAGTCCATCACCATGGTAATAATACACTATATATCATTTGGCACTTGCAAGGAATGATCTGCCTGTTCCTCAGCACCTCTGGCTCTCCTCATCATTATAGCCCTCATAAAAAAAATGGCATATTAAGTATAAGGACCAACAGTCATGGAATTTATTCACAGAATCAATGCATGATTTGCAGGATAACCTGAGCTTCTTGCACGGCAAACTACAACCTTGATCTATAAGGGCTTTCTTTTGGGATGAAGAAAGGATTCAGTCTTGGCAGACCATCTACTCACTGGCCCTTCTGTTAAGGCAGCCATCAAAGTGGCTGGTGAGTGCTGGGTGGGATAAAGCAAGACTACTTTTGGGCAAGAACTAGGCCAAGACTCACCCTGTTGTGGCCACCAACTAGCCAACACTGGGCAATAACTGCAGTAAGGTTCTCAGCACCGCCTAGGACAAACACCTGCCTTTGCTGTTATCCTGCCTGTGGAAGGACAGCAGAAGGGTGTTTTGCAAAGGGTGAAATCCCTTGACAAATACTCTTCCCAGGCTCTGACAGAAACCAGGAGGCCGGTTGCTCAGAAATAAACAATTTTGCTCCAAATTCCATGACCCAAGATATCTAAACAATTTCAAATGATCTTCCAAAAGGACTGCATCTCTGAACTTCAATAAGGTTATTGCCAGATTTTCCCTTTAGAAATGGGGTATAATCTTTGTCTCTAAATTAAAAATGTACTCGCAGGTTGGTCTAATCTCTGCAGGTGGCTTCATCCCATGCAGCTTTAGAGAAATTTATCCATCCCAGTGCACTCAGGTGACACCATTTTATCACCTTGGCCACTCTGGAGAAAAAGGTGCACTGTCAGCTTACCTGAGGTGTCCCTGTGGCTTTTTAATACTCTCCAAGAAATAAAAAAGGATGACCTCTGTTAAAGCTGAAATATTTGGGAGCTTTCTTGCTTGCAGTTAAATGATAACAACAGTGACCAGAGCCATGAAGAAGAATGTAGGGAGGAAGAGGGCACATTTCCCTCCTCGCTCTCAGAAAAGTTGATCTTGTCCTTAACCTCTGGATGAGCGTACATGAACTGCAGATTGAAGACATCTGCTATAGGACAGCTGTGTTCATATGGCTGAGCTGCAGCCCACAACCTTTAAGCAAAGCCACACCGCAGAGAAAAGACTAGCAAAAACTGGAGCCTGCCTTGTTCTTGCTCCCATGAAGACAAAATCTGACAACTCTGAAGAATCCTCTTTTAGGAAACACACCAACCTCCTTTGATATTTCCCTTAACTCCCACTAGAGTGGCTATTCAGGGTGCAAGACTAGAGGCCATGGCACCATGTTTGGTGAGTTATCATTTCTGGTTCAGCCTTAAATAGGGAGCACAATTGTGATGCTACCCCTGTGCAGGGAAAAGCTATTTAGGGCTAAGGACACTCACAAGATCTTTCTAACGCTATGACACCTAATTTATGAGTGTCAGGTCACTGCCAGAAGCTGCTGATCAGTTTGTAAAGCTACATCTGGCTTAATTTTCCATTTTTAACCTTATAGACTAGTAGTTCAGGTCTAAGAACGTTACACGCGGCATTTGAATTGGCAGAGTTCTCTTCTAGGCTGCTAACTGATGGGTGATGGTACATTTGGTCCTAAACTTTTCACACTACGAGTCTCATAGGGAGGATTTTCTCCAAAGGATTCATATTTAGCCCTTTGCTTTTCCCCAAATTGCTTTCTGTGACCCCACTTAAGAGATTTGAGAAGGACACTGATACTTGCTTTTCAGGCTTTAGTCTAATCCTTTCCCTACTTTGCATAAATCACCAATAACTGCACTAAAATCTATTTCTTTCACAAGGATTAAAACATTAGCATACCTGCTAAAATGAACAGGATTTATTTCAAATGCTGACCTCAGTGCTAGCACTAAGTAACTTCAAGCACAGCAATTGCTCTACACTTAAAGAACGAGGAGCACCGTGTTTGCTGACTTGGGCCTTCCCTGGAGTCTGCTGAGGGCTGGACTTACCCTGCAACCTCTCCTGGAATCTATTCCTTCCACCTGGCCTCCTATTTAGTATTTCAATATTTTAAGATGATCTCTGAGACTGCTGCTCCCTAGTTACATGCAGCTGAAGCTGGCCAGCAGATTCAACAGCCACAGGGCGATGCACAGGCAGATTCACAGTAGCCTCTGTGGAAGCTCAGGGATATAGCGCTGGATCTGTTAAATGAAACAAAAATTCCATCGTTTGGATTTTGGCAGCACTGGACTTGAGCATTTCATCCAAACAAAGCTCCCTTACATGATTTTTCATTACATGGTAGGTATATAAGCCTGTCTCACAGTCCAGAGCTGCTTGCTTGAGCTTTGCCAAAACCCATTGCTGAAAAGATTTGTTTTAAACATGCTGTTACTCTCAAACTGGTTGTTTTGGCTTCCTCCCTCTCAGCCACTCATGTCTAAGGCTGTTAGTCTCTAACCTTACATATTCCTCATACTTGCACTCCCCACTGCTGCCTGTCACCGGAGTGACACCAGGCTGGAGAATTCATCTTGCTTTACTAAATGAAGAGTAAAATGAGCAACTGCAGAGCCAAATGCATCTCTTAATTTAACTCTGTTAAAATCAATGCTGTTACCATGGTTTGATTCAGTCCATCAGCTTTATAGCCCAGAAGAACTGGGCTATATTGAATGGCCATTATCTACTGTCAGAACTGCAGATGACTTCATCTAGATGCCGCTCGTCACCTACAGCAGGATCCTTAATTCCTGCATTGTCCCTCTTTTCTTCATCCTTTGGTATCATCTAACCGTTCAGGTCCATAACCCAGGCATCTTCTTCCCAATAAGGGACCCTCCTGGTCCGACTGTCCATCCGCCTTTGGGCTCCCACTTACGCTTTTCAAAGTACCCACCATCTAGACCATTTCATACACTAGTACCCTTAGGAGTACTTCCCATGAAGGTTTGTGGCCCTTAAAGTTTGCACTAACATTTTGTTCAGCGAGAACGTTAAGTAGGCAGTGTTGGCTGAATTGCAGCTCAAACAGGTAATTTAACAGCAATCTATCCACAGCCCAATTTACACTGTTCCAGCTCAGTACATCCTAGCCAGGATTACATGATAGAATAGCCCTTATTTCTCCATTTATGCAAACCCAGCTCTACTGCATCCTTTACGGTTTTACCTATATCAAAACCACAAGCAAGAAATTACCCTCTACATTTGAATGAAAAAAAAGGAAGAGAAACAGAATCTTTGCTGTTTCTCAAAGCAGCACATCTCTGCTCCACAGCTCAAAGGAACCTGAGAGATCAGGATTCTCAATAACAATCTTCCAGGGTTGCAGAACATATGCAGATGAAGCCATAAACACAGAAATGTAGTTACTTCAGAGCAACAATTATATCTCTGATCTCTCAGCTTAAAAATTCTGCCTGCACCAAGAAGTCTTTTCATCCGAGTTCTTTAGCATTACTTTACTACAAACTTCAAAGTGACTTTAAAAAATCAGGCATCTAGGGGACAGGCCTCATAAAAATTCTGATATGTGTTACTGATTTTTGCAGCAGTCCGGACAGGCAGGTAACTTCTGCACTGCTAATTCGCTGCAGTATACACTGCTCATCTCCGTGATGTCCCAGTACTCACTGGCCTACACCCCTCAGGACAATGTTCCTGATGTCCCCACCCCAGGGCAATGAGTGGTACCACCACAGAGAGTGCAGGACAAATGGAAAGCCCGGCAGATTCAGAAGGGCAAGATTTCCACCTGGCTTTCACACTAACTTTGTAGTGGTGTAAAGGATAACTCGTGGTGCAAGGCACAAGAAAAACATGCTTCAGGTGTGTCTATGGGTCTATGTGTGCATGTGAGCAAAGCAGCAGGTTAGATGAGGTGGCATGATCTCCCATATTCAGAATGTGAAAAGATATATATATAAATACATTTATTCACACACACAAATATAGATAAATATGCATACATAAATATATCTTTCCTATCTTGAGGCAGGGATGCATCACTTTATGGAAAGGTGTTTGGTGATCTTCACAGGCCTTTCTTGGCTTCTGCTCTCATCACACAACCCCAACACCATTTCATCCATCTGCAAATGTCTTCTTCAAAGCGGCTGGAGACAGGAGCAATACAGAAGACTGCAGATCAGGAGCATGCTGCACTGCCTGCTATTCAAGGGGCCCAGAACTGCAGGGGCAGCGTATGCTGCAGGTCACATACAGGGTATATTGCCCCCGCACTGTGGGGATGGAGGACTGGAGTAATGAGGTTGGGGTCTGCAGAGCAGAACCAAGGTATCCCTGGCTCTCTGCCTGGACTTTCCCCTCCAAGTCTGTTCCAGTTTAATGAACACCAGATTCACACAAACTTATAATAAAAAATGGGGGGAAAAGCTCTTGGGATGGAGAAAGGGGGGACAAAAGCTGCACATATTTTCATCCACCAAAAGATCAGGACATAAAAATAATCACTTTCCCAGCCTGGTGGAGAAGAGCAAGACCAAGGGTTTCTTTTCAGAGGAACTGAGACAATAGTGACAAAGGGCCACACAAGGTCAGTGACACTTTTGCAGCTCATGTCAGCTGAGGATCTGGTCCTGAACTGTCATCTCCCTGCTGATCACTGACAACTGAAACCACGAGGCACAATCCACCTCTGTGTTACTGAGCTGCAGAAACTTCTTTGCACTCAATGGAGTTACACAGCGTCGCAGCAAACGAGACAGACCTCTCTTGCATTCAAATACAGAATGCTGCTTCTTTCCCTTTCCTTTACTAACTCCCTGTGATTGTCACATCGCTTTTCCCCCTTCCCCCAGTCCTTCATCAATCCGTTCAGCTAATTTGCATGGCTGCAAAGGGAGAATAACTCTACCGTTGCTGACTCCTTCAGGAATGTCCTAAAATGTGCCATTAGTTGGCATGCAAATTTTCCCTGTCATTCAGCAAGGTCTTTGGAGGTGTACTGCTCCACGGGCATTTTTACAACCCTATTTAAAGGAAAAAAGAAGCGGCAACTCTCTTCCGATTGGGATCCCTGCCAGATGTACAGCAAAAACCATATTTCCCTCTCAAGTTGCTGCTACTCAGTTGGGCTTTGGTCCTAGAGGCTGAAGTTCCCTTTGCTCCTTTCAGAATCAAAGGTCATGTCAATAAGGGACATCCCTGACACCATCTCTCTACCGCAGAAGAAGATGAACAACCCACAGGAATATGTCACACTAAGTGTCTCCCACACCTCTTTGGGGTAGCAGTAGGTAAATTATTAAATGAATGTTTGGATATTTCTTTCCTTTCCCTTTTTATAAGGCTGGTTGTGGATATCAGAGGAAACTTATAGATCTATGACCTAGGATCGCATGAGTGGTACTGAGCCAAAGTGACATTAACAGCTCATAGCTAATACCTCAAATGCCCTTAGTATGTGCCGAGCCCCTAAGCAAGAAGATGAAAGTGTTAGAAATAGTTTGCATCTAGTTTTTGACACTACTTCTTCCATATGACAGAACATATTTCCAGAAGAAGAAAGGGTCTGGTGGCATTTCTAAACACACAGGGCCATATCTTCACCTATTTAAGCTGTCAGAACCATCATTTCCAATCCTTCCATTGCCTTTCCCAACATGATGGAGCAGGGCTGGGGACAGACAAGAGCTATCTGAGTCTTTTCTGTAGATATGGACCACCAGCGGAGCAGCAGGTCGCTGGAGGTCATTTGTGCCAACCCACCTCTGTGCTCTGTCCGTAGGAATGTAGAACTGTCGGTATTACTAATAACAGCCTCATGGTACTTCAGGGGGTGAGGGTGAGCTGAGACCTGTGACCAGCACAACAAGGCACAGCAGCCATGGACTAGATTGCAATCACTCTGCAAGACAGTGGGATCATTTAAACCACTTTTACAGAATCTACCACCACTCACTGCAGGGTCCTTAGTCAGGAAGGTGGCTCAAATGTGTCAAGTGCCTCTTGCAAGTAAAGTCGATGCTGCAGTTTCTAAAGCAACGCCAGCCAAGGTTGCAGCCTTTCCTGCCCTTCCTGCGCTCCTGCTCTGCAGCCCTTGGCCTGCCCAGAAAGCAGAGGTTCATCCATCCATTCCTGGGATGGAAGGATGGATGCCTTTGTGCTCCTCATCACTGCAGCTTTCCAAAGCGGTATCCACTGCCAGAAGCAACCTTTTAACATCAAGCATTAAAGTGCTTGCAATGCAGGAGGCACCGTTCATTGAGTGACAGCCTTGGGCAACGAGGGACACGGGGACCGGCTGCTCCTTTTCCTGGAGTCACCCGCTGTGAGGGGCCATTTGCAGACACCGGGCACAGGTGACTCAGGCATGGGGAGATGGCCTCCATGGGCACCTGGTGGCCAAGCATGGGGGCAGCTTTCAGTGCATTTTGGTGGGGGAAAAACCTTCACAGTGAGGAAGGCTGGACGCGTATCTGCAAAGGGGGAGTTATGACAGAGGGGGAGGGGAGAAACAAGGGTATAAACATGAATCGGGAGGGTTTTCAAAGCCCATGGAGGGCCTGGAAAAGGACAGGCTTTGAATCCTGCATGTTCTTTTAAGCAGGCCTCTGATTCGGAGAGGCCCCCGAAAGCCTGGTAAGCCTCATTGAACTTGAAAAGCGACAAGCTTCCTTTCTTCGCCATGCGCTTTGTCTCCTCTTATCTCATTCATGTGGGACATCGCTCCCACCCCCGGCCTTCTGGGGAACGCCGAGAGGGCCGCGGGGCTGGGGCTGCCGCATGGCCGTGATCGGGAGGCGCCACATGGCCGTGATCGGGAGGCGCCACACGGTATGGCCATGCTGGTGAGGTGCCTCCTGGTCACACAGAGGGGATGGTCGATGGTCTCCTCTCCTGCACCAGGAAGGGCCATTGCTGCTCCAAGGAGCTGCAGGACCAAGCGGCGCCTCCAGGCCTTGCCTCCAGAAGCGAAGTCTGGAGAATGGTTTTGAGGTGGCACCTGCCAAGATGGGCAGAGGCTGGAGTAACCTGTAACATGGCGCCCACGTGCCCCAGTGCTGCCTAGGCCAGCAACACAGCTTATGTCCTTCAAGAAGGACACAGAGAAATAGCCCATAACTGGGACAGCATCTGGCCCTCTGGGTGCAAAGGTTGCTTAAACTTAAATTCACTCCTCTATCCAGCACAGTGGGCACCCATCTCCTGCCCAGGCCACCCGAGTGGGACAAGGTTTCTGTGGGACAACCAGTGACCCTGGACAAGTCGCACCTGGTGCACGGAAGGGGCTTTAACAGGCACTGGTTTCTGGGCTGCTGTGTTGTCTCATGCCTTTACTTCCCTCACTGCTTGGTGGGGTTGAACCTCAGTTGATGTGACTTTCCTTTGAGATTGTCTGGGATATGTCATCGAGTGCCAGGTGGCTTCGCTGGCAGTGGCAGCTGAGACCTTCCCGGAATGTCTGTGTATCATCCATGGCGGGGCAAGGCCAAGACACCAGGGCTGGACGCGTTCCAACTGCTCCAGTGAGGGAGACAAGGATTGCAGCGGTACACAACTAAAACCTGGGAAAAGCCATGCCTTTCCTGAGCAGTATCCCACCCGGAGACAGCTTCCCGCAGCAAGCTTCCCGCAGCACTTCTCCCACTCCATGAGTGGGGAGAGGCCGAGGGCTCGGAGCCTTTTGGTAAACAACCAAAAGCTCAGATATAATGGGAAAACCTTTTGTGACATAAGGACCCCAGCATGTCAAGTAAATTCATTATATACCAGCTTGAATGGCAATCCGACTGCCTCCAAGTGTCTAATGCAATTATGCTGAAATGGGAGAGATTGTACAGCTGGGCTGCTCCGCTAATAAAAGAGAGCAAAAGTAACAAAAGGGGGATGACAAGAAATTGAGGGCTTTCTACCGGGCATGGCAAAGCCTGCTAGAGTTCGAGGGTTCATGAAAACCTTAACTGATCCTGGAGGTCACAGGGTTCATAAAGTAGACAGAGTTCACGGGCTTTTTCTCAGAAATTTAAAGCTGGGGATTTTTTTTTTTCCACCTGTTCCTCACCTTCCACAAAGAGGTTTCTTATGAAATACATGGAAAGGGACTGTGAACCCTCCTCTATTCATATAAATTCTGGGCCGGCTCGTGTAAATTCAGCAGATTTACTCCAAAATACACTATACCACTTGTGGTTCCTGTGCTTTTCAGCAGTGCAACAGTGCAGGATGTCTGCACAGTTAGAGGCAGGCTGCCTCTCTGCCCCTCTTCCAAGGCACCTCTGTGCCTGAGCACATGCAATAGCCAAGCACAGATATACAGTGCCATACCAAAGGCTGGATAA
The DNA here is from genome assembly GCA_032273925.1 of Rhynchotus rufescens. Taxonomy (NCBI): domain Eukaryota; kingdom Metazoa; phylum Chordata; class Aves; order Tinamiformes; family Tinamidae; genus Rhynchotus; species Rhynchotus rufescens. The sequence continues at coordinate 16,009 of JAVCKT010021727.1, forward strand.
TGCAACGATCCCCAGGAAAACCCTGCAGAATACATATATATGTAGTGTCCCAGTGTTATACTACACATTTAGGCCCACTGTAGAACAAGGACTGCTTCCACAATTTGTTGGAAAAGGAGTAAAAAAAATCTTACCCCAACCTGCCTTCCTCTCTCATGTCTTCTTCATTCTTCTCCTGGGCCTAGGAGACAAGTGTAAATGGGTTTGCTGATGGGATGCACAGAATAAACTCTAACTCCACCTAATTTAGGTAACTGGATATCTGGGTCAGAAGAAGAGCCACCCTAAGTCTGATCAGAAGAAAGGGATCCACAAAAGATTTCATCTACTGTGATATGAATTCTGAGGCTTTCTACCTGCCAAAGCTCTGCTGAATTAACCTTCTCTTGTCTTCTCTTCAACCTGAAGGTTTGTCTTTCCTCAGTCGCTCTCAGTTAATCTGAGCCTTCTAGACTGTCACTGCACTTCAGGTTTATGAGTTACACTAGAATAATTACACTTAAACAAGTGAGCCAACAAAATCGCATGGTGGCCTGGGGACATGTACTGCCTATTACCATTTAGCTTAAACCTCTTCCAAAATGACATAAGATAACCTGAAAAAGACCTTTTGAAATGGAAATAGGAGCTTCCACAGAGAATATTAAACTGTCTCTTCCTATGTTAGACAAATCCTTTAGATGTGCATGTTCTTCACTTCGTGGCTCTGTTTCAGTACTTTGTGTGTCCTGCCGAGTTCATGAGAATCCTTTGAAGGAAAAACACATGGTAAAGGGTATTTATCTCCTATGCCACAGACTCTTTGTAATAGCACTAAGTAGCAGCGGAAAAAAATAGAATGTAAATTATCTTTTGAGAGTTTTCTATTAGAAGAGCCAGAGTTAAGCACTGCACTGTCATTAAATTTTGTCGTTAACTTTCACTTGGAAAAAGCAGCACCACATTTTCCATTTATCATCAAGTATTTGTAATACATGCTGGACTAGATGATATCCTGTTTTACTAAAGTTAGAGTTAATATTCAGGTCCCATCCAACTCAATTGGGAATTCCAAAAGAGGAAAATATTTCCTTTCATGGATGGATCAGTTGTGTTTGTCTCTGAAGGGCTCTCTATCTTCATTATTTTAGTTCAAGATAGATTAGATTTAAAAAAATTAGAGTGATGGATAGTGGCGAGAAGTGGGAAGACAATATCTTCTCTTTTTACTCCTAATATACAAAAAAATTAAAGTCATCGGAATTTCACAGGATTATAAATCTGAATAAAGTTAGAACACCACTGCAGATTATTTAACCTTGAGATAATTAGCCTCTCTTTTTAAGGCACAGGTAATTATATATCCATTCCATGAACTCCTTTAGAATATAGAACCCTATAGAATAAAATCATTCATATTGAAAGATATCCTAGTGGATCTCTCTGAAAACTTCAAAGAAGATTTTCAAAATAGCAGGCATCTGGCAGCAAAAAAGTTCTTTGGCTCAGAAGATATCATTACTTTACAGACATTACTTTGTGACTGTGCCTAAGTTTCAAATGATTTTTTTTTGTTAACCCAGAAATACATCTGTCTGCTCCTACCCAGAAGGAAAAAGGATCCTCTTCAATGAGACAACACCTAGAAGCAATTCTTAGTTGCATCAAGTAGTTTTCCAGCTCTTCAGAACAAAGCAGTTGACTTGGCTTGGAAACTCAGCCAAGTAAAATCACAGAATTCCATTCAGTTGACTACAATTGGGAGCTTATGAAAGAAAAATCTATTCCTCTACCAAAACGGAGCTGTTTTGAAGGAGGAAACACCAGCTGGGACTTTGGACTTTAAAGCTTTGATTTTTTTTTTTTTGTTGCATGCTAGAAAAAAAATTCCTTCAGTCCAGGCTCATCTGAAGGACTCTCTGAGTTTCAACAAGTGGCTGAAATTTTAGTACCAAGCCTGAATACGGACTCAGCTTCAGGATCTTTTTGCATATTTAATCACCTTTAGGCAGCAGCAAATGCAGCTGAATGAGAAATGCCATAACTATCCCAAAGACAGTCTAAGCTTGGTTATTGCTTGGTTTGGTCCCAGGCAAACGGTAAGCTCTTTTCTGATGCAGTTCCTCTATTCTTTTTGTCAGTCAATTCCTGCATTAACTATAGACAAGTTCCTTCTCTACTGGCAGCAAACAATCCCATGAATATTAGAGCTTATCCTTTCTCCATCTTCTCTATTCACTTCCCTCCCTTGACCTCTACTCAGAAAACAGGAGAGATGGTGTAAGACTTGATACATGGACTTTATATCTTGAAAAGGTCTATTCATATTTTAAAACATTGGTTATTAAAAGGAGATCTTTACTGTAAGTTAATAAGCCCACTGTACCTTGGCTTATGCTGATTATGCCTGGGCTTGAGGGCCTATTGTTGAATGTAGGGTGTGAACTTTAAAGCCCTCAACGGCTTGGTACCATCCTGCCAGCACAAACATTCCTCCACCAACTGTACTGGTGCAGCTCAGAGTATGTCTGGGAATACACCTAGGAGGAATTATGGATTATGAGAAGAAACCAAAGGACCACATTAAGTCCATCAGGACATGCCACCAACTGCTCTATTTAGTGAGCATCGCAGAGCCTTCAACCTTCCTATCAGCCAGCAGCATCTAGGACGTTACCTCTCAGCTGCGTTCCCCTCTTGAAGGAAATGCCAAGCAAGCATCAGGGTAATCCAGCTTTTACAGACACCCTGTAGATTTGCAGTCCATCTCTCCTGCTGTCATTGCTTGGCTTCTCTCACTTCTCCCACTCATAGCTGTGGCTTAAAAACCTGGGGTCTTGTCTAGACAACACTTCCTCAAGTCTGTGACTCATACTGCGTACGGACTTCTCAAAAGCTTGTTTTGTGGCAGGACCCTCTACTTGAGAGAGAATAAAATCCAGCAGGTTTTGCAGTGATTTCTGCCCAGCAGATGGAGGGAAAAGGCACTGAGATTGGACCTTAATTAAGATGTTATGTCTACCGTAAGTCAAGCTATCCGCAAAAGTACCCGTGTAACATATGTGTTTGATCTTATCACTCTCATTTTTGCCACAACATTATTTAAGGCTAATGAATAAAGTGCTGGATTCATTTCTTGGTTTCTTTAGGGGAAGGATGGATGATTTGAGGGGAAATACTGAGTCACACAACTTGTCACATTTTAGCAATAAAATCCGTATTTTTTATTTTAATAGGATTTCTGAGAACTTCACTCCATTAGGAAAGCAAGAAGGAAGAATGAGATTTAGTGGCTAAAGCACTAGTTAGGGCTTTCTTTCAGACCATGAAAGTATGGTCTCAGTGTGATGGAATTGCATAAAAAAAGCATCTCTGCCCCGAGGAGAAAGTTCTCTGTGTTCTCCCTTTCCCTGGAAAATCACCAG